>UESW01004049.1:1119260-1184750 GCA_900491605.1 Calamus simplicifolius
AACCATTGGGATTGATTTTGGTTATGAATATTCAAATGTTTTAAAGGTAGCAAGTGAAAGATTCTTAGCAGTGATAAGAATAAGATAAATTTCATTAATAAAGAATTTCATGAGGATTTGCATCTATTAATAGATTCCTGAATCAAGATGATAGAACACTAATCTATCATGCCTGCTTACCATGCCTCTCTTCGTAGTTCTAGGTAGGTATTTTTACCCAGAATGGATAAATTGTTAATCAGCCATAAGTGGCTTGAATCTTTTCAAGGAAAGAGGAGGGAGATGATTTTATTTTTGATCAATTATGGAAGATGGCTGAGGATACATCTAATATCACTTTCAAATCAAAGAAAGATTACTATAATTTTCTAAATGTATCTTTTGGGTGGTAAGCGCATCTTCAATCTCTATAGACCTTATAAGCCATGTATCCCATCTGAGTTAGATCAGTTAGGTCACTTTGAGATATTCAAAGGAATTGAATTAGTTAATTATGATAATTATGAAAGATGTCTGAGTTATTACCTTAATGATGTTAGCTTGAAGTATTCAAGAGTGAAACCAAGTATGTTATGATGATTTAATCAAAAATTAAAAATAAGTGTCAGCATATTTAGAAGTTGCAAAGCACTTGAAGAAGACCATCTTATATCCGGTGCAATGGTAAACTGATTAAATTGAGTCCGAATCCATTAGACTCATTTTTTTTTCCAATGGAGGATTTTTGTAAGGCTTGGCGGATAGTCTGAAAGAACCATTTAATTTTTAGAGAAAATGTTGCAAGCCTGGTGATGGATTTAGGAGGTGCTTGAGATAGCATCTTACCTTAGTAAAATTTCTTCTTATAAAGATTACTGAGCCAATACTAATGGACCCATTTGAGCTTTTTACAATATGAGGTGTAGATCTCCTTCGTGTTGGAATAAAGTTAGAGGGGAAAATTTTTGGATACTGAGCTGGTTTAACAACTATAAAAAGGTATCATTATTTGAAGCACTTCATGTAGCTCAGAGTTAATAGGGAAGTTATGTTGATGTCAAAAAGAAAGATTTGAAATTTGGGTTGAAGATCAATTGAAAGTTTTACCAACCAAGGATGTGATGAGATTTGGGATTAGAGGAAAGCTAAGTCCACGTTATATTGAACCTTTTGAGATTGCTTACAGCCTGGCACTGCCTCCGATTTTAGCTGGGGTACACAATGTTTTTCATATCTCTATGTTGAGGAAGTATATTTTCGATCCTAGCCATGTCATAGCATATGAGCCTATACAGTTGAGGAAAGATTTATCATATGAGGAGTACCCTGTATGTATTGTGGACCGCAAGGATCAGGTTCTGAGATGGCGTACCATTCCCTATGTCAAAGTGCAATGGAGTAATCATTCTGAGAGGGAGGCCACTTGGGAACTTGAGGAGGAAATGAAAGAGAAGTATCCATAACTATTTGGGTCTTAATATAGTTAATGATGTAGCTACGACAGTTGACATTTGAATAAAGACTTAGTTGATTGTGTGATAAAATTGGAATTCTAATTTTCTCTAATGAAAGTGCATCAATTTCGAGGCCAAAATTTTTATAAGGAGGGAAGAATGTAATCTCCCGGATTTCGTTAACTACTCGCGAGAGTTGATCACGAGATCGGAACGATAGACTCAGGGATTTGAATTTCAAATCTTCCCGTAACTAATGTTATCCCAAATCCCTTGATTTGAGGAGTCTATATTTGAATTTCAAATCTCCCCGTAACTAACGTTATCCCAAATCCCTTGATTTGAGGAGTCTAGATTTGAATTTCAAATCCCCGTAACTAACGTTATCCCAAATCCCTTAATTTGAGGAGTCTGCATCCCTTCCAGCCAGCAGTTTTGAAGGGATAAATCAGTCATTATCCTAAAAGCAACTAACACAAGATATGGATAAATTTTGGGGGTGTTACTTAGCCATTATCTAAAATCGCTGTTGGACTTTTGGATGAAGATTGAGGCATCAATTTCAGCTGCAATTTAATCCCTTCATCAGCCTATTCAAACAGCCATCAAGGGATAAGCTTTGGAAGAGATTGGGCGGTGGGTTATTTGAGGCAGTGCATGGGATATGGATAAGGATGGGAGAAGCTTTGGATAAGGCGGTGGCTGCACCTATAAATTAAAGGGCAGAGGTCTGCGGGAAGGGAATGAATCAATCCAATGCCAACGAAGGATTGAAGGCGTCTTCTAGTCTCCACCTCGGGCGAGTAGGAGGAGAACGAGAAGGTACGATCGGAGCCATTGAGGAGTTCCTACAGACGATCGAACGACATCCAGCTGCCTCCACGTATGCTACTCAGCTGCAATGCTGCGGTATCGGCCAATGGAGCGGTCCATTGACTCACACACAGTAACGGTAGTATCTTTGCCTTCAACGTTTGCAACGAGAGCTGGAGGTTGATATTATTACCTGGAAAAGTTAGAGACAAGAAGCGGGCGAAAATTTCACGGAAGAAGTACGTGAGAGTGGAGGGGCTTTAGAAAATTAATTCCAGCCGTTACATGTGGGAACGTGAGGAGGTTGCCAGAAAAGGCTCACGGCAAGAGGAGCTGGGTGATAGGAATTTTTGGGCTGTTTTGACCGTCCAATCTTTGGGCCATGTTAGGCCGTTTCTGGAGCCCTTTTGGGCAGGGTGTTGGGCCCTATAATGGGCCGAGATTGGCAAAATAATTATATGGCCCGAATCAGGATTGATTCTAGTTTCTGGGGATAATTTTGTTTCCCTATTTGGGTGTATACATTGAGAGATAATCGAACCCAAAGTTGGGCCCGTGAAGTGGTTTGGATAGAGTTTAAGAATTATTTTATAATTCAGAAATTTAATAATGAAAAATGATACTGTAGGTTCCCAGATGTTCAATTAGCTGAGTTATCAATTGTAATTTGCGTACTGAGGTAAGTAAGTTAAGTATTATAATTTTATAAATTATTTAATTTGTAAACTGTGAACTTACAGTTAAATGTAATTATGTTAATTTTTGCAAAATCATGTTGTTACTATGATAATATGTAATTATGATAATGACAGAAAAACTTTATGTGTCGCCGTGGTTCTCACATGACAGATTATCACATGACAGATTCTCACATGACAGATTATCATATGATAGATTCCCACATGACAGATTCTCACATGATAGATTATCACATGACAGATTCTCATGACAGATTCCCACATGACAGATATTTGACAGATTCCCACTGACAGATTCTCACATGACAGATTATCACATTATCACATGACAAATTATCACATGACAGATGACAGAATACTGGTACCAGGACCCTTCCTCTTAGGGGATATTTAAGAGTGATACACAAGATGTGTGTTGTAGGGCCGTGGGACACATAAAGAAAAATAATAATAGTAAAAACAATGTTTTGTTTACATCGCATGTATTCTAATAATTATTATTGAATTAAGTTTCAAATTAATTGATCTGATGACATGAATCTACTGATATCATGATAAATAAAATTTTAAAATTATATTAGGCTTACTTATTGAGTGTGAGCTCATAGAATTCTCACAATGTTTTTCAGAGCCTCAGGAATGAAGAAGGATAATTGGCATAGAAGAAGCTTCTATTAAATAGACTTAGTTTCATTCTATTGATTTAGTTCAGATTTGCTTGTGTGTAGGGCAGTAGCCCAAGACTGATAATTATGGTTTGTAATAAATCATGGATGTGAATTTTGCTTTATATTGATTTATGTGATGAAGTTCGAGACGCCTTGCATGCCTAGCATGCGGCGGATTGTCATCCTAGCTCAAATTTTAGGGCTGGGGCGTGACAAAGAGGGAGCCTACTTTAATTGAAAAATAGAAGACGACAATTTTACTTTGCATTAGAGCCGACTCTAATTTGTTCTAGAGTCGACTATAATTTTCCTGGAGCCGACTCTAAGTTCTGCTTGAGTCAACTTTAAGACGGCAGATTTCTTAGGTTAAATCTTTAAAACTCCATATTTATTTCATTTTAAGTCTGATTTGAGTGCTGTTTGAACCGTTGGATTTTTAAAATCGAGCTCTTCAAGTTGACAAGATCCTTTCCTAGAAATATTATATGATAGTATTGATTTAGATAAAAAATAATACTCCAAAATATAAATCTATTAAAAAAATTATATGTCAGGGGCAAAATGAAAAAAGCTTCGATGTCAATTTCTAATTGTGCTAAGGGCAACATAGAAAAAAAATTTAAGGGCAAAAGATCATGAGCATGAGTGAGCCACTTGTTTTTTAAAAAGCGTGCTTTAAGAGGTTGAGAGGGTAAAATTAGGATTTCACATATCATTTAAAACCCACTTCTCATGCCTTAATCCCTAAGCAACCCCTTTAAGTGCCTTAGCCCCCAAGTCATCAGAAGAAAAGGGACACGTGAGTTCAGCCAGAGAAAGAAAGAAAGAAAGAGAAGAGAAGAAGAAAGAAGAAGAAGAAAAAGGAAAGAGAAAGGAAGAAAGGAAGGAAAAGGGAAGCTTAGGATTCGTGCTTATTTTCAGGTAAGCTATAGCTTTCCTAGATCTTACATGGCTTTATATTTTCTTAGATTCTTGTATTTGAAGTGATAGTGGAAGTAATCTTGAATAGAGAAAGGATGAAAAAATAATAAGATATTAAAGGTTAAATCATGTATGCATATATGGTTTCATGGAAAAATCTCGTGTGCAGATAATCCTAATAGCTATCGTGTCTGTATATTGATGTAGATCAAGAGGGTTATTTCTAGGAGCCAGAATACCAAAGTTGAGTCCAGTTAAAAGAGTACCTAGTTGTGGTATGTTATGTTTAATCTCATTATACTTAGTTGTGGTATGCTATGTTTAGTAGAGTATTATGTATGTTTTAAATTTAGGAAATGAGAACCTAGTAAATGATATTCTGATGCATGAGTTTTGAGCACAAGTCTTAAGCACAAAGAAATAAGCATAAGTTCCAATGAGGGAATTGTTGATGTATACATGGCATATTTGCATGATAAAGCTTTACAAATGACATATTTTGATGCATGTATCATACTGAGCCATCAAGCAACTATGGGGCTAATCACCCTTTAGACTGTGTTGTGGCATGAGCATTGTACAATACTATTGAGCCAATATCTTTTTGCGATTCGATTGTATGATGAACCCCGAGATTAGGGGTGAGTGCATGCTTGACCAGGCCCAGTGGGACAGATTATAAGCAGCCTATGAGAGCATAAATCATAGCTTAGTGGAGCTGGTTACTATATATAGCCCGTAGGGATAGAGAGGAAACTCAAGGTTTCAGAGTTAAGGAACAAAGCACTTTGCTGGATGAACCGCATGGGCAAAGGATGCTATTTGTGTGGGGATCTTGTTGCTAGTCATGCACCCGATGAGAGTACACCTACAGGAGGGCGACTGTAGGGTGGTACCTCAGAGGCATTACACATACAACCAGTATCATGAGATTTAAAAGATTTGAAAAAGAAATACCAATGAGCTACTTTTGAAAAGCTTCTATCGTGATTTAAAAAGGGCTAGTGGGCCAAGTCTTCATCCCAGGAAAAAAGTTTACATAAGATGCCAGTGGGCAGATAGATCCCAATAGGGATCAGGAAAGTTATTTGTAGAGTATTTCAATACTGATATATTATATGTTTTACTTTATTTGATATCATGTTAAAAATGTACTTTGATTATACATGCTATATTGTATCAGCTTACTGTTGAAGGTGTGAATATTATGGTTCTCTATTTTTTCATGGTTAGATGACTATCCAATCACTGGAACTTAAGTTTCACCCCTCTATGATTGATATTACTTTCAGATCAGTGAGTCTTTCTGCCAGGATCAAAGGATAAGCGGGACCGAACCCTTAGCTAGTGAAGCTTGCTTGGATGCAAGGGTGTATAGATGATAGCCTTGTATATTGAGATAGTGTGGGATAACATTTGTATATATGCATATGTATATGTATAGTAAGATTTGGTGATGTATCTTAGACTATTTTGAAATGAAAGAAAGACTTGCATTTTGGAAGGAATTATGAGTATAATGTTAGTATTAGTGACTATGCTATCGATTGTGAATGTGATCTTATAATCTGTCTGAGGATATCATGAGAAATGTTATCTGAGAAGGATAACGCTTATTGTTGATTTGATTTTTAAATAATATACATTTATATATAAGCAGATGTTAAAAAGTTTTGAATATGATACATTTTTGAGTGTTTGCCTCTTATGATAATCCGTTGAAGTTCTCTAGGTCTTTATGGAGCGCTACATAAAGGTTAGGAGAATCCCATTTGAGTACCTAGGTGTATAGGTTTATTGTCGATGGCCTCGGTAGGGTAGGGTGCCGACAAGGAAGTTTGATCTACATCGAAATATACTTTTCTAAATAGTTTCAAAGCCATAAGCTTTGAGATTAATAATTTATGTGCTTGTAGTTCAATGTGGTTGAATGGTTTTCAATAATTCATGATACTCTAATGTGAGAGTAGTTAGATTCTTATTTTTAATGGTTCAATAGGTGAATCATCATGACTAATACTACTATTTTTGCATGATTGAAGAGTTTCTAATAATTTACAGCACTCCAATGCTTACATTTGAACCCTTGTTTTTGATGATTTAGTAGATGAATTATCATGTCTGATGCTCAATATGACTAAAGAATATTTAGTAATTTGCTGTGCTTTGTTACAAATATTTGGACTCTTGTTTTTAGTGATTCAATAAGTAAATCATCATGGCTGATGCTACTACCATTTCTCCCACTACCAAGGATGTCCCAAGTCTGATGAATCCTTTTAAAGCCTATGCAACCAATGGTAGGATATAACAAGGAAGAAGAGGAAAGAAAAGAATGCAAAAAAAGTTGGAACTTTCTATTAAAAAGGATTTCAAGGAAGACATCCAAGCTCAAAATCCTCCTCGGCCTCACTATACTTGCCTCACTATCCTTCGCACCATTGTTAGGTCTGATGCACCTAGGCTTATGGCAACATCACTCAGCTCCTCCAATTTGGTTATGTTGATCATGCTCTCCTCTGGATAGAGCATGTGATGAAAGAGTAGATCTACCTCCACTCTCTGTCTACAAAGGAGCACTAAATTGTGGATACTGATGATGCCAAGTCACCTTCCTCAAACGTCGGGGAAGACGGACGTCCTTCTCCTCGGAGCCCTGCAAGATAAGTCCCCGGAGACCGGTGACACCGGTAGGGACCCTCCGACGATCAAGTTAGTCACTTGGGCTCAGACAAAGAACCGCTCATCGGAAAAGAACTGAGGCGGTTAGGGTTTTGCTAGGAGGAAGAAAGTTCAGAAAACCAGAGTTCAGATCCCTACTTACAGTGCGAGCACGTGCTTTTATACCTGTCCGAATATCCTATCTTACTGTTTCGGAAGATCACCATCGTACCATCGCTGCGCATGCCGGAGACATCCCGTACCGCTTGCTGACGTGATGTCATACGTGTCCAACAGCTGCGAAGGCATTCAGTGCGCGCCATCGGATGATATGACCGAGCACAGTCGCAAGCAGTAACGAATCGTATGCCGTAGTGAGGCATGGCCATACACAGGGACATGCAATGCACCATACGCCGTTATGAGGTATGGCCCTCCGTAACGGGGTGCAATCACGGGCGTACTGAGAGTCACGTGGGTGCGTCGTGCGGCCTGAAGTTGTCATTTCTTTTGACGATTGAACTGCATGCCAATTGCTGATGACCCCACCCTGAGACCAGAAGGGGTCCCGGGGATGGAGAGATGCCGGTGCACCCCGAGACCGGTGGGGGGTCTCGGGGTCAAGAGATGATGACCCCACCCCGAGACCGGAAGGGGTCCCGGGGGTGGGGAAATGTCGGTGCACCCCGAGACCGATGGGGGTCTCGGGGTCAAGAGATGATGACCCCACCCCGAGACCGGAAGGGGTCCCGGGGTGGGGAAATGCCGATGCACCCTAAGACTGGTGGGGGTCTCGGGGTCAAGAGATGACGACCCCATCCCGAGATCGGAAGGGGTCCCGGGGGTGGGGAAATGCCGGTGCACCCCGAGACCGGTGGGGATCTCGGGGTCAAGAGATGACGACCCCACCCCGAGACCGGAAGGGGTCCCGGGGGTGGGGAAATGCTGGTGCACCCCGAGACCGGTGGGGGTCTCGGGGTCAAGAGATGATGACCCCACCCCGAGACCGGAAGGGGTCCCGGGGGTGGGGAAGTGTCGGTGCACCCCGAGACCGGAAGGGGTCCCGGGGATGGGGAAATGCCGGTGCACCCCGAGACCGGTGGGGGTCTCGGGGTCATGAGATGATGACCCCACCCCAAGATCGGAAGGGGTCCCGGGGGTGAAAAAATGCCGGTGCACCCCAAGATTGGTGGGGGTCTCGGGGTCAAGAGATGATGACCCCACCCCGAGACCGGAAGGGGTCCCGGGGGTGGGAAAATGCCGGTGCACCCCGAGACCGGTGGGGTCTCGGGGTCAAGAGATGATGACCCCACCCCGAGACCGGAAGGGGTCCCGGGGGTGGAGAAATGCCAGTGCACCCGAGACCGGTGGGGTCTTGGGGTCAAGAGATGACGACCCCACCCCGAGACCGGAAGGGGTCCCACGGGTGGGGAAGTGCCGGTGCACCCCGAGACCGATGGGGGTCTCGGGGTCAAGAGACGATGACCCCACCCCGAGACCGGAAGGGGTCCCGAGGGTGGGGAAATGCCGGTGCACCCCAAGACCGGTAGGGGTCTCGGGGTCAAGAGATGACGACCCCACCCCGAGACCGGAAGGGATCCCGGGGGTGGGGAAATGCCGGTGCACCCCGAGACCGATTGGGGTCTCGGGGTCAAGAGATGATGACCCCACCCCGAGACCGAAAGGGGTCCCGGGGGTGGGGAAGTGCCGGTGCACCCCGAGACCGGAAGGGGTCCCGGGGGTGGGGAAATGCCGGTGCACCCCGAGACCAGTGGAGGTCTCGGGGTCATGAGATGATGACCCCACCCCGAGATCGGAAGGGGTCCCGGGGGTGGGGAAATGCTGGTGCACCCCGAGACCGATGGGGGTCTCAGGTCAAGAGATGACGACCCCACCCCGAGATCGGAAGGGGTCCCGGGGGTGGGGAAATGCCAGTGCACCCCGAGACCGGTGGGGGTCTCGGGGTCAAGAGATGATGACCCCACCCCCAGACCGGAAGGGGTCCCAGGGGTGGGGAAGTGTCGGTGCACCCCGAGACCGGAAGGGGTCCCGGGGATGGGGAAATGCCGGTGCACCCCGAGACCGGTGGGGGTCTCGGGGTCATGAGATGATGACCCCACCCCAAGATCGGAAGGGGTCCCGGGGTGGAAAAATGCCGGTGCACCCCAAGACTGGTGGGGGTCTCGGGGTCAAGAGATGATGACCCCACCCCGAGACCGGAAGGGGTCCCGGGGTGGGGAAATGCCGGTGCACCCCGAGACCGATGGGGGTCTCGGGGTCAAGAGATGATGACCCCACCCTGAGACCGGAAGGGGTCCCACGGGTGGGGAAGTGCCGGTGCACCCCGAGACCGATGGGGGTCTCGGGGTCAAGAGACGATGACCCCACCTCGAGACCGGAAGGGGTCCCGGGGGTGGGGAAATGCCGGTGCACCCCAAGACCGGTGGGGTCTCGGGGTCAAGAGATGACGACCCCACCCCGAGACCGGAAGGGATCCCGGGGGTGGGGAAATGCCGGTGCACCCCGAGACCGGTGGGGGTCTCAGGGTCAAGAGATGATGACCCCACCCCTAGACCGAAAGGGGGTCCCGGGGGTGGGGAAGTGCCGATGCACCCCGAGACCGGAAGGGGTCCCGGGGGGGGAAATGCCGATGCACCCCGAGACCAGTGGAGGTCTCGGGGTCATGAGATGATGACCCCACCCCGAGATCGGAAGGGGTCCCGGGGGTGGGGAAATGCTAGTGCACCCCGAGACCGATGGGGTCTCAGGGTCAAGAGATGACGACCCCACCCGAGATCGGAAGGGGTCCCGGGGGTGGGGAAATGCCAGTGCACCCCGAGACCGGTGGGGGTCTCGGGGTCAAGAGATGATGACCCCACGCCCAGACCGGAAGGGGTCCCGGGGGTGGGGAAATGCCGGTGCACCCCGAGACCGATGGGGGTCTCGGGGTCAAGAGATGATGACCCCACCCCGAGACCGGAAGGTGTCCCGGGGGTGGGGAAGTGCCGGTGCACCCCGAGACCGATGGGGGTCTCGGGGTCAAGAGATGACGACCCACCCCGAGACCGGAAGGGGTCCTGGGGGTGGGAAAATGCCGGTGCACCCCAAGACCGGTGGGGGTCTGGGGTCAAGAGATGATGACCCCACCCCGAGACTGGAAGGGGTTCCGGGGGTGGGGAAGTGCCGGTGCACCCCGAGACCGATGGGTCTCGGGGGTCAAGAGATGATGACCCCACCTCGAGACCGGAAGGGGTCCCGGGGGTGGGGAAATGCCGGTGCACCCCGAGACCGATGGGGGTCTCGGGGTCATTAGCCGCTGTTACCTTTTATCCTGACGATGCGGGATCAGTTATATCAGATGCCCCCTCGCCCCTAGGGCGAAGCGGGTCCCACCGTTGAGGCGCAAGGGGTGTTCTCCACGTGGCTGATCCCCATCCTCATCTTTTATGCAGATGGCCTGGGGAATGTAAGGAGGCGGCCCTCCGTACGCTGTGCCCGCCACGATCGACCTCGAGAGAGGGAACTGGCTCTTCGAAGTTTGCACGAAAAGCCGCATCATCATTACCTTTCATTATGGCGATGTCAGCGGGGTCCCACCATTGGCCGGGGGCGTACCGCGCCATGCGCCGGGTGTCTCTCGAGGCGAGCCAGCCTATCACAAGGGGCCATGTGGCCGACGAGACGTGGCAGGATGATTTGAAAACCTGATAAAGCTAAGCGAGTAGTCGAGTTGACGTCTTACTGCTTCTCTTGTCATCGTCTCCCTCTGCGCCTACGCTCCGACCTCCCCTGTAACCTGCGGGCCTGCGTCTGGTTTCCTTCCTTCCAGGTCAGCTCTTCCCCCATCCTAGACTTCTGTCCCTCTGTTCATGAGTTCTCCTTCCTTGACCTCGGAGGATGGTTCTGAGGATCGTCCTCCTTCTGAGAGGTACCGTACCTCTCCTGCTCCTTCCCCTTCGATTGAGTGGTCCTCTGATTCAGAGGACCACGTCCCCTGGCCCGGCGACGGGCCACCGGTGGAGCCCCATCGAGGGGCCACCGGTCGAAGGCCGGCGCCTCCTCGACGGCGGAGGGGTCCCCAGAGGGGACGGCCTCCACGATGACGCGGCTGGATTTGGAAAAAATCTGGGCCCGTTATCAGGTCCCCCGAGACGTTGAGCTTTTCTTGCCAACTCCCGACGATAGGGTCATTTCCTCCTGACCCGGTCGGGTGGCCCTCTATGAGATCTGCCTAAAGGCAGGTCTCCGCCCACCCTTTCCGTCCTTTTTGTCAACCTCCTTAACTACTATTTCTTGTCCCCCTCTCAATTAGTTCCAAACTCCTATCGTGTCATCTATGCCTTTGTCATCCTTTGCTATCGCCTGAACATTACCCCCCGAATCAGCCTTTTTGGATCTTTCTACACCCTTCGGGCTCAAAGGGCTGGTGGCTGTTCCAGCCCCGACCCAATCGGATCCTAAAACTTCTCCTTCCTTCTTCGATTAAGGGATGGAAATCCCATTTCTTTTTTGCGAATGTTGACCAAGTCAGGCCCCAGTGGGGAGACCCCGACCTCCGGGGGAACGCCGTCGCCATCCATCCTGGGGACCGGGAGGCGTTGGGGCTATTGTTGGCCACCGAGATCCCCCGATACACCCTGTTGCTGTCGGAGGATAACCTGGAGTCGGCGGGTCTCATCTCCCACCGGGGTAAGTCCTCTCCATCCTTAGCCAAAAATTTCGCTTCTCTCCCCCTTTTTTTTTTTAAAGAGCTCAACTGATGCTGTGCAGCCATGAAGATACCGGCGGCAAAACTGCTGAGGGCCGCCTCCAAGAAGAGGGCCCGGGAAGGACCATCCAGGGGTCAGCAGGCCCCAGCCCCGAAGCATCCGATGGCTCGGGCCTCCCCACCGGCTCAAGTCTCCCCACCCCCGGCTCCGCAAAATGTCCCGGCTGTTCCGGAAGTCGACCTCACGGCCGACACTCCACTAGAGATGGGGACAACCGCGGGAGTCGCCGTTGAGGAGCCAGCCGCGGAGGGGCCCATATCGACCGAAGAGCCCCCGGCTCCTGGGGGATCGACCCCGCCAGATGCCACCAGGGATTGGGGTGAGGGACCATCTGGTCCTGTGAGTCCACCCCCTGAGAGGTCGCCCAGGAGTGGCCCACGCACCGAACCGGGTACAGCTGAAATGACGGAGCGAGGCGGGGGCGAGCCCGGGCCACCCTGAGACTCCCTGAACGACGGTCGCTGGGCTGAGCGAGTCCTGAGCCCGATCTTTGTTCCTGGGATCCTGGAGGACCTTAGTCACCAGAAAGCGGGTGCATTCTTCCGGGACTCCTATGTTGCTGTCGTCAGGGTAAGCGATCTTCTTGCCCTTTACCTTTTATCCTTTTCCTTCAGCTGACCTGGGGCTTACGTGTGCAGATCGCGCACTCCCTGAAGGCCGCCAGGGAGGTAATTCACGGGGGGAAGGTCCTTCTGCGGGAGACACAGAAAGAGGTTGAGGAGGCCCAGCACCGCACGGAGGCGGCCGAGAAGGCGCTGGAGTCGGCCAGAAGCACCTGGGCGAGTGAGGTAAAGGCCGCCGAGAACCGGGCGGAGATTGAAGCCAACCGTGCGCGCGCAGCGCTCCTCCAAATGACGGAGGCTGAGAATGCAGTAATGGCCAGGGACATACATATCTCTGAGCTAACCTCAGCCCTCCGGGAGGCCGAAGATCGAGCGGGCGCGGCGACAGGAGAGGTGCGAGCGGCGAAGGAGGAAGTCAGCCGGTCCAAAGAGGAGGTGAGCCGCGCCCGGGAGGCCAAAAAGGTTGCAACAGACACCCTTGCCGCAGAGAAGGTCTGGGCCGCTGGGCTCATAGAGGAATACAAGTCATCCGGACGCTTCACAGATGACCTGGCCGAAGCCTCGGTGGCCGTATTCCTCGACGGGTTCTAGCATGGCAAGGAGAAGGTGGCCAGGGACCTGAACTTCCCCCAGGCCCTGGAGGTTGAGCTGGAGCATTTGTCAGACTTGGCCCCTTCTGATGATGAGCCCGCACCGATGGAGCCGTGAGCTCGCACTCTTGTTGTTTTGTTCTCTTTTTACAAGTCCGACAACGTCGGCATTTTGTAGTCCCTTCCAATTAATGAAAACATTCTTCAAGATGCACTCTGTATTATCATGAACTTCATCGATTGACAGCACGTAGCTCTGTGATCTCATTAGTTCTGATAGCACCGGGGGACAACTCTCAACTCGAGCTATTCCCCCCCCCCCCCCCCAGCTGTTTAGACTCGAAAGTTAGGACTAGGGAGGGTAGGTTTCTCGGAGCGGAAATGCTGGCAGTCAGAGGTTAGATAGACGGGCTCCTCGAGGCCCTCGGCGCAACGTCCTGCCGAGTGTTTGACCTTGTACTAAATAGACGCGTGGCTTCTGATGCCCACGAGGGTCGGCTTTTATCTGACCGGCGGGACTTTGTGCTGTCGGGTGTCGGGCTTTAAGTTCAGTAAGCTCGGAGCTTCTTGTGCCGTCCGAGGCGGGGCTCTATGTGCCGGTGGGTGTCGGGCTTCGTGCCTAGCTAGCGTAGGGCTTTAGTGTCGGCGCTTGGGGCCGGCCGGGGCCGTTCCTGCTGGATCCGGGCTGTTGTTGCCGAGAGCCGGTGGTACACCGCTCTGCCAGTGGTACACTGGGCTTCATGCCTGGCTGGTGCAGGGCTTTAGTGCCGACCAGGGTCAGGCTTTTGTTGCTGAGAGCCGGTGGTACACCGCTCTGCCAGTGGTACACTGGGCTTCATGCCTGGCTGGTGCAGGGCTTTAGTGCCGACCAGGGTTGGGCTTTTATTGCTGAGAGCCGATGGTACACCGCTCTGCCAGTGGTACACTGGGCTTCATGCCTGACTGGTGCAGGGCTTTAGTGCCGACCAGGGTCGGGCTTTTGTTGCTGAGAGCCGGTGGTACACCGCTCTGTCAGTGGTACACTGGGCTTCATGCCTGGCTGGTGCAGGGCTTTAGTGCCGACCAGGGTCAGGCTTTTATTGCTGAGAGCCGGTAGTACATCGCTCTGCCAGTGGTACACTGGGCTTCATGCCTGGCTGGTGCAGGGCTTTAGTGCCGACCAGGGTCGGGCTTTTGTTGCTGAGAGCTAGTGGTACACCGCTCTGCCAGTGGTACACTAGGCTTCATGCCTGGCTGGTGCAGGGCTTTAGTGCCGACCAGGGTCGGGCTTTTGTTGCTGAGAGCCGGTGGTACACCGCTCTGCCTGTGGTACACTGGGCTTCATGCCTGGCTGGTGCAAGGCTTTAGTGCCGACCAGGGTTGGGCTTTTGTTGCTGAGAGCCGGTGGTACACCGCTCTGTCAGTGGTACACTGGGCTTCATGCCTGGCTGGTGCAGGGCTTTAGTGCCGACCAGGGTCGGGCTTTTGTTGTTGAGAGCCGGTGGTACACCGCTCTGCCAGTGGTACATTGGGCTTCATGCCTGGCTGGTGCAGGGCTTTAGTGCCGACTAGGGTCGGGCTTTTGTTGCTGAGAGCCGGTGGTATACCGCTCTGCCAGTGGTACACTGGGCTTCATGCCTGGCTGGTGCAGGGCTTTAGTGCCGACCAGGGTTGGGCTTTTGTTGCTGAGAGCCGGTGGTACACCGCTCTGCCAGTGGTACATTGGGCTTCATGCTTGGCTGGTGCAGGGCTTTAGTGCCGACCAGGGTCGGGCTTTTGTTGCTGAGAGCCGGTGGTACACCGCTCTACCAGTGGTACACTGGGTTTCATGCCTGGCTGGTGCAGGGCTTTTCTGTGAAAAGATTTAGGTAGCTAAATTGAATCTCGTTAATATTGAATGAGGGGTGAAGACCCAAGCGAATACAGGGGTGATACTTGACGTGAAAGGAGGAATACATTACTGATAATACTGATGAAGGTTATCTGCATTCCATGTTCTAGGGAGTAGCGTCCCATCAAGTTCTTCAATTTTATAAGCTCTGTGGCGGAGTGTTTCGGCGATCCGGTAAGGCCCTTCCCAATTTGGAGCTAGCTTGCCTCCCTCAGCTGGCTTCGAGACCTCAGTCCGTCGAAGGACCAGATCTCCTGGCAGGAACGTCCGGGGGTGCACACGAGCGTTGTAGTACTTTGTGGCCCGCTGCCGGTAGGCCGCCATTCGAAGTTGCGCCCGGTCTCGCACCTCCTCCACCAGGTCGAGGTTGGCTCGCAGTTGGTCAGGGTTACCTTCCTCGCTGTATGCTTCCACCCGAGGGCTTGGTGCACCAACCTCTACCGGGATAATAGCTTCAGAGCCAAAGACTAAGCTGAATGGCGTTTCGCCGGTGGGGGCTCGCGGCGTTGTGTGTAGGCCCATAGCACGTTGGGGAGCTCCTCCACCCATCGCCCCTTGCAGCCATCTAGCCGAGATCTCAACCCCTGGAGAATGATCCGATTAGTCACCTCGGCTGCCCCGTTGGTTTGAGGATGCCCGACGGAAGTGAACCTCTGATGGATACCCCAGCTTAGAGCAGAACTCCCGGAAGGGCGCGTTGTCAAATTGCCGGCCGTTATCAGTGACTAATGTGTGCGGAAGTCCAAACCGACATATGATGGACTTCCAGAAAAATGATCTCACTTTGCTTTCGGTAATCTTGGCCAAGGCCTCGGCTTCAACCCACCTGGTGAAGTGATCCACCGCTACCAAGAGGAACTTTCGCTGTCCGGAGGCCGGAGGAAATGGTCCTAGGATATCCATGCCCCACTGGGCGAAGGGCCAAGGTGCCACCAAGGGGTCAGGTGAGACGTCGGCTGTCGCTGGATATTAGCGTGACGTTGACAGCTATCACATTTCTTAACAAGCTCAGCCGCGTCCTCCTTCATCGTCAGCCAGAAGTACCCTTGGCGCAGGGCCTTGTAGGCTAGGGCTCTGCCCCCCAGGTGACTCCCGCATATACCTTCGTGGATCTCTCTGAGGATGTAATCTGATTCGGCCGGCCCCACATGTCAGCTCCCCCTCCTCTCTAGGGCCACCGACAGCACACCTGCACACTTGTGGTAATCGGATAGAGTTTTACTAGTCTTTATGTAGCGCTCCATAAAGAGCTAGAGAACCCTAACTAATTATCATAAGTGGCAGACACACGAAAACACATCCTGTTAAAAACTTTTCACTTTCATCTCAATTATACACAAATCACCCAATCAACATTAAGCATCAACCTGCTCAGATAATATTTTTCATGACATTCCTCAGGCAGTTTACAAGATCACATTCACATTCGACATTAAAATCCTAAGTGCGCACATTATACTCATAATCTTCTCCAAAACATAAGTCTCGTATTCATATCCAAAAAGGTCTAAAACATCATTACATCCCACTGTACACATACACATATACAAAATACAATTATCAAACCACCCTCTCTCAATATACAAGGCTAGCATTTAAACACTCTTGCATCCAAGCAAGCTTCACCGGCTAAGGGTCCTGTCCTGCTTATCTTGTGATCCTGGCAGAAATACTCACTGATCTGAAAGAACATTTAAATCATAGAGGGATGAGACCTAAGTCCCAGTGACTGGATAACCATCTAACTATGGAGAAATAGAGAACCATTACCTCTTAATTTCAATCGTATGCTGAAACTATTTAACTTGTACAACTCAAAGTATATTTTTAACATGATATCAGATAAAATAAAATGTAGCTTATTCTTCAAATAACATATCAGTACTGGAATACTCTATAATAACTCTTCACTGAAAGATAACTCATTAAAATAAAACTTCATGCATTACAATATGAAGATATGCATTCTTTATCTACAACCCAGACTCCCATCAGGATTTGCTTGCCCACTGGCATCTCAAGTAAGATCTCCCTCTCGGGATAACTATTTGGCCCATTGGCCCTTTTTATATCACAACATATGCTTTTAGATCTCATGATGCTGGGCTGTGTGTGTAATGCCTCTGAGGTACCACCCTACAGTCGCCCTTCTGTAGGTGTACTCTCATCGGGTGCGTGACTAGCAACAGGATCCCCGCACAAATAGCACCCCTTACCCGTGCGGTTCACCTGGCAAAGTGCTTTGTTCCTTAACCCTGGAACCTCGGGTTTTCTCTCTGCCCCCACGGGCTATATATATAGTAACCAGCTCCACTGAGCTATGATTCATGCCCCCACGGGCTGCTCACAACCAGCCCCACTGGCCTGGTTAGGCATGCACTCACCCCTGATTCGNACAGCTTCGGGGGAAGCAGCCAGATATAAAAAGAGCTCCTCTCCATTTTCAGGCTTGGACAACAGCGGAGGAGTGGAGAGAAACTGCTTCAACTCCTCAAAGGAGCCCTAACACTCTTTCATCCATTCGAAGCCGTTGACCTTGCGCAGCGCCTTAAAGAAGGGCAGGCACCTCTCCGCCGACCTTGACATGAAGCGACTCAAGGCCGCCACCCTCCCCGTTAGGCGCTGCACTTCCTTCTTATTGGCTGGGGGCCTTATCTCCAGGATAGCCCTAATCTTGTCGGGGTTGGCTTCGATCCCTCGCTGGGTCACCATAAAACCTAGGAACTTGCCTGCTGCTACTCCAAAGGTGCATTTGTGGGGGTTGAGCTTCATCCGATACCGACGTAAATTGTTGAAAGTCTCCTCGAGGTCAGCTACATGGTCCACCGCACTGGTGCTCTTGGTCAGCATGTCATCCACATACACCTCAATGTTGCGCCCCAGCTGGTCCTCAAAGACCTTGTTCATTAATCTTTGATAAGTGGTCCCGGCGTTTTTCAATCCAAAAGGCATCATCCTGTAACAATAAATCCCCTTCTCTGTGATAAAGGAAGTTGCTTCTTCATCCGCCGGGCTCATCTTGATTTGGTTATACCCCGAGAACGCATCCATGAAACTGAGAGTCTCATGCCCGGAGGTGGCATCCACCAACTGGTCGATTCGGGGCAGCGGGAAGCTGTCCTTAGGGCACGCCTTGTTGAGGTCGGTGAAATCCACGCACATCCTCCAGCTTCCGCTGGCCTTGCGAACCATTACGACATTCGCTAGCCAGTCTGGGTAACGCACCTCGCGGATGTGGCCAGCCGCCAGCAGCTTCCGCACCTCCTCATCAACGGCCTTCTGTTGATCAGGGGCAAAACTCCTTTTCTTCTACCTGACGGGCCGGCACCCCGGCCGGATGTTAAGCTGGTGCGTAATTACCTCCTCCGGAATCCCCGGCATGTCGGATGCTGACCATGCGAAGATGTCCGCGTTGACCCGCAGGAAGGTAAGGAGTCGGTCACGAGCTTCCTCCGGAAGTAATGCTCCAACCCGGACCATCTGCGCGGAGTCCTCCCCGAGGGGGAAAGTGAGCAGCCGCTCGGCCGGCTCCCCCCTTTTTTCCAAGTCTCGCAGGTCAAGCGCCTCAGGTGCCGGTGCAGGTGCCGTCTCTTGAGGGCTAGGGGCCAAGTGATAGCAAAGTGCCGGTAGACCCTGTTCTCCTCGCATCTCGCCAACCCCTCTGCTGGTTGGGAACCTCACGAGGAGCCGCTTGGTGGATATGATGGCATCCAAGAGGTTGAGCCCAGGCCTCCCGAGGATCGCATTGTATGCGAGGGGCACACGAACCACCAAGAACTTCATGAGAACAGTGCTTTGGCACGGAGCCGTACCAGCCGTTACGGGAAGAGTGATTTCCCCTTCAACCTTCACGGAATCTCCTATGAACCCCATCAAAGGCATGGCGGCAGGTCGAAGCAAATCATGCGACAAGTTCATACGAACAAAGGCATCGTAGTTTAAAACATCTACGAAGCTCCCATTGTCAACTAAGATTCTTTTTATAGGGTGCTTAGCGATCGTCATGGACACGACGACGCTATCATCATCCTTATTTACAATCCCATCCAAGTCCTTTTCGAAAAAAGGAATTACAGTCTCAGCTCCCCCCTCCCCCCTTTGTTTCTTCAACGGGCCTCCTGCCCCCCAGGAAATCATCGCCACCGTCTTCTCCGTCGGGGCATTGTCGATCACCGGCGGCGAGGGCGCTGATGGGCCAGGAGCTCCCGGGTTACTCCTCTGAACGAACTTTCCCAGGTGGCCCCGCTGAATAAGGTCTTCAATAGCCTTCTTCAGCTGACGGCAATCGTCGGTGTCGTGGCCATGGTCCCGGTGGTAGCGGCAGTAGAGGTTCTTGTTCTGAGGGATCTTCGGGTTGATGGGAGGAGGGCGCTGCAGATAAGACTCCCCTTCAATCTCGAGCAGGATCTGAGATATTGGGGCGAGCAATGGGGTGTAGGGTCCGTCTCTCGGTGCAGAGGGTCGAGGATGGTTGTCTGGCCAGCGAGGAGGCTCAGGCCTCCTGGGGTGGACTTCTGTAGGCTCTGGCTGGGTCGGCTTCCTGGGGACACTCCCGCCAGCTTCGCGCCGGGAAAAGTCAGCCTCGTCTGTCCCGGATGTACTTCTGGGCCCGGATCAGGAGTTCGGAGTAAGAGCCCGGCGGCTTCTTATCAAGAGAATACGCGAAGCGAGAAGGGCAGAGCCCCCGCTTCAAAGCCAGGGTAGCCACCGAGTCTTCTAGGTTGTAGACCTCCAGAGCTGCTTCTTTGAACCGGGCAACATAATCCCGCAAAGGCTCGCCATTCTTCTGCTGAACGGCAAAGAGACTGTCCACCATCCTCAGGATCTTTCGGCATGCATCAAAATGGGCCAGGAAAGCCCTCTCCAACTGGCGGAAGGAGTCGATGCTTCATGGCGGCAGACGAGAGTACCAAGCTCGAGCAGCTTTCTTCAGAGTGGCCGGGAAAGCAACGCACATAAGTGAATCAGTGGCCCCCTGGACTTGCATGAGTACCTTATAGCTCTCCAAATGGTCCAGGGGGTCTGTGGTCCCGTCGTATGGATCTAGTTGAGGAAGGCGAAACCTGGTAGAGATGGGCTCCTCCATGATGCGGCGAGACAAGGGAGGCCGACTGTCGTAGTCTGTCTCCGGCAGGTGGGTGATCCGACGGCTAAGCTCCTCCAGCTTCTGATTACACTCCTTGAGTCAACGCTCGGCTCGACGAGGCATCCGGCCATCAAAAGAGCCCTCCCCCGAAGATTCGAAAGAAGAACGAGGGCGGCGATGCCGGCGCGGGCGCTCCGCCTCCTTTCCGTGCCGTCGCTTAGGAGAAACACTAGCGTGGCGAGAGGGAAGACCGGGGTCTTTTAGAGGCTTCACGGTGGTGAGGCTTGGCCGGGGATCGGTGGCGACGATCCACAGGAACCGGCGATCTCCGGCGGGAGGAATGCTGGCTGGGTTGCACCACCTCCGGGATAGACGGGTTCAGCTCCGGCTGCTGCAAGGCCGCCTGCTGGTGCTGCAGGCCCTAAACCATCGCCGCCAAAGACTGGACCTGCGTGGCTAGGGCAGTGAGTTGATCTTCCTAGAGTTGTTGCAGAGCAGGCACGGGAGCATCATTCTGCGGAGCAGAAGGCCCTGCTCCCCGGAGATGCAAAGGCTCCAGAACACTGGATGCGAGAGCCGGGGGGCCTCCACGGGTGTACCGGCCCCGCAGCGCTGCCCCCCAGTGCGACCGGCTGAAACTCCCTTCGTCCGAGTCATCGCCATGACTTCAAGATCTTGAAGAAAGGAGAAAAAGGTAAGCTGCTGGCTTGACGTCTTTCTTACACCCCCCTACCTGGTGCGCCAATCTGATGACGCCAAGTCACCTTCCTCAAACGCCGGGGAAGACGGACGTCCTTCTCCTCGGAGCCCTGCAAGAAAAGTCCCTGGAGACCGGCGATACCGGTAGGGACCCTCCGATGATCAAGTCAGTCACTTGGGCTCAGACAAAGAACCGATCAGCGGAAAAGAACTGAGGCGGTTAGGGTTTTGCTGAGAGGAAGAAAGCTCAAAAATCAGAGTTCAGATCCCTACTTACAGCGCGAGCACGTGCTTTTATACATGTCCGAATATCCTATCTTAGTGTTTTGGAAGATCACCGTCGTACCATCGCTGTGCATGCCGGAGACATCCCGTACCGCTTGCCGACGTGATGTCATACGTGTCCAACAACCGTGAAGGCATTCAGTGCGCGCCATCGGATGATATGACCGAGCACAGTCGCAAGTGGTAGTGAAACGTACGCCGTAGTGAGGCATGGCCATGCACAGGGACATGCAATGCACCATACGCCGTTATGAGGTATGGCCCTCCGTAACGGGGTGCAATCACGGGCGTATTGAGAGTCACGTGGGTGCGCCATGCGGCCTGAAGTCGTCATTTCTTTCGACGATTGAATTGCATGCCAATCGCTGATGACCCCACCCTGAGACCGGAAGGGGTCCCGGGGGTTGGGAGATGCCGGTGCACCCCGAGACCGCTGGGGGGTCTCGGGGTCAAGAGATGATGACCCTACCCCGAGACTGGAAGGGATCCCGGGGGTGGGGAGATGCCGGTGCACCCCGAGACCAATGGGGGTTTCGGGGTCAAGAGGTGATGATCCCACCCCGAGACCGGAAGGGGTCTCGGGGGTGGGGAAATGCCGGTGCACCCCGAGACCGGAAGGGGTCTCGGGGTCAAGAGATGATGACCCCACCCCGAGACCGGAAGGGGTTCCGGGGGTGGAGAAATGCCGGTGCACCCCGAGACTGGTGGGGGTCTTGGGGTCAAGAGATGATGACCCCACCCTGAGACCGGAATGGGTCCCGGGGGTGGGGAAATGCCGGTGCACCCCGAGACCGGAAGGGGTCTCGGGGTCGAGAGATGATGACCCCACCCCGAGATCGGAAAGGGGTCCCGGGGGTGGGGAAATGCCGGTGCACCCCGAGACTGGTGGGGGTCTCGGGGTCAAGAGATGATGACCCCACTCCGAGACCGGAAGGGGTCCAGGGGATGGGGAAATGCCGGTGCACCCCGAGACCGGAAGGGGTCTCGGGGTCAAGAGATGATGACCCCACCCTGAGACCGGAAGGGGTCCCGGGGGTGGGGAAATGCCGGTGCACCCCGAGACTGGTGGGGGTCTCGGGGTCAAGAGATGATGACCCCACCCCGAGACCGGAAGGGGTCCCGGGGGTGGGGAAATGCCGGTGCACCCCAAGACCGGTGGGGGTCTCGGGGTCAAGAGATGATGACCCCACCCCGAGACCAGAAGGGGTCCCGGGGGTGGGGAAATGCCGGTGCACCCCGAGACCGAAAGGGGTCTCGGGGTCAAGAGATGATGACCCCACCCCGAGACCGGAAGGGGTTCCGGGGGTGGGGAAATGCCAGTGCACCCCGAGACCGATGGGGGTCTCGGGGTCATTAGCCGCCGTTACCCTTTATCCGGATGCGGGATCAGTCATATCAGTTTCTAACAAAAAAAAAGTTAAAAAGCTTGGTAGGTAAACTTAATTATTTTTCTTGGTAAAGCCTATTATATATCCAATTATAAAGTTGAACTATTTAATAGTTGCATGATCAGCATATGCATACAAATGTAGTTCCGGAGTCCTCTACCATATGAACCACTCCATTGGATTGTTGTCATGCCCCAGTCCCAAAATTTGAGCTAGGATGACAACCCGTCGCATGCCAGGCATGCAAGGCGTCTCGAACTTCATCACATAAATCAATATAAAGCAAAATTCACATCCAGGATTTATTACAAACCATAATTATCAGTCTTGGGCTACCTGCCCTACACACAAGCAAATCTGAACTAAATCAATATAATGAAACTAAGTCTATTTAATAGAAGCTCCTTCTATCCCAATTATTCTTCTTCATTCCTGAGGCTCTGAAAAACATTGTGAGAATTTTATGAGCTCACACTCAATAAGTAAGCCTAATATAATTTCAAAATTTCATTTATCATGCTATCAGCAGGTTCATGTCATCAGATCAATTAACTTAAAACTTAATTCAATAATAATTACTAGAATATATGCGATGTAAATAAAACATTGTTTATACTGTCATTATTTTTTTTTATGTGTCCCACGGCCCTACAACACACAGCTTGTATATCACTCTTAAATATCCCCTAAGAGGAAGGGTCCTGGTACCAGTATTTTGTCATCTATCATGTGATAATCTGTCATGTGAGAATCTATCATGTGAGAACTGCGGCGACACATAAAGTTTTATTGTCATTATCATAATTACATATTATCATAGTAACAACATGATTTTTGCAAAATTAACATAATTACATTTAAATGTAAGTTCACAGTTTACAAATTAAATAATTTATAAAATTATAATACTTGACTTACTTACCACAGTACGCAAATTCCAATTGATGACCCAGCTAATTGAACACCTGGAAACCTACAGTATCATTTTTTATTATTAAATTTCTAAAATCTGAATTATAAAATGATTCTTAAATTCTACCCAAACCACTTCACGGGCTCAACTTTGGGTTTGATTATCTCTCAATGTATACCCAAATAGGAAAACAAAATTATCCCCAGAAACTAGAATCAATTCTGATTCGGGCCATATAATTATTTTGCCAATCTCGGCCCATTATAGGACCCAACACCCTGCCCAAAAGGACTCCAGAAATGGCCTAACAGGGCCCAAAGATTGGACGGCCCAAAAATTCCTATCACCCAGCTCCTCTTGCTGTAAGCCTTTTCTGGAAACCTCCTCACGTTCCCACATGTAACGGCTGGAATTAATTTTCTAAAGCCCCTCCACTCTCACGTACCTCTTCTGTGGAATTTCCACACGCTTCTTGTCTCTAACTTTTCCAGATAATAATATCAACCTCCAGCTCTCGTTGCAAACGTTGAAGGCAAAGATACTACTGTTACTGTGTGTGAGTCAATGGACCGCTCCATTGGCTGACACCGTAGCATTGCAGCTGAGTAGCGTATGTGGAGGCAGCTGGATGTCGTTCAATCGTCTGTAGGAACTCTTCAACGGCTCTGATCGTACCTTCTCGTTCTCCTCCTACTCGCCCGAGGTGGAGACTAGAAAACACCTTCAATCCTTTGTTGGATGCCTTCGTTGGATTGATTTCATTCCCTTCCCGCAGACCTCTGCCCTTTAATTTATAGGTGCAGCCACCGCCTTATCCAAAGCTTCTCCTATCCTTATCCATATCTCATGCACCACCTCAAATAACCCACCGCCCAATCTCTTCCAAAGCTTATCCCTTGATGGCCGTTTGAATAGGCTGACGAAGGGATTAAATTGCAGCTGAAATTGATGCCTCAATCTTCATCTAAAAGTCCAACTGTGATTTTAGATGATGGCTAAGTAACGCCCCCAAAATCTATCCATATCTTGTGTTAGTTGCTTTTAGGATAATGACTGATTTATCCCTTCAAAACTGCTGGCTGGAAGGGATGCAGACTCCTCAAATCAAGGGATTTGGGACCCAATTAGTTACGAGGTATTTGAAAATACAATTGTCTCCTCATATCAAGGGATTTGGGACTCCATTAGTTACAGGATATTTGAAAATACAATCGTCAGGCGTTATCTATTCCAGGAATATCGCGATCAGGTAATCACATCTCGGGGGTTTGAAATTCAAACACCCCGCACAACTCCGATCTCGTGATAAACTCTCACGAGCAGTTAACAAAATCCGGGGGATTACATTCTCCTCTCCTTATAAAAATTTTGGCCTCGAAATTGATGCACTTTCATTAGAGAAAATTAGAATTCCGATTTTATCACACAATCAACTAAGTCTTTATTCAAATGTCAACAGTCGTAGCTACATCATTAACTATATTAAGACTCAAATAGTTATGGATACTTCTCTTTCATTTCCTCCTCAAGTTCCCAAGTAGCCTCCCTCTCAGAATGATTACTCCATTGCACCTTGACATAGGGAATGGTACGCCGTCTGAGAACCTGATCCTTGCGGTCCATAATACGTATAGGGTAGTCCTCATATGATAAATCTTTCCTCAACTGTATAGGCTCATATGCTATGACATGGCTAGGATCGAAAATATACTTCCTCAACATAGAGATATAAAAAAATTGTGTACCCCAGCTAAAATCGAAGGCAGTGCCAAGCTGTAAGCAATCTCAAAAGGTCCAATATAACATGGACTTAGCTTTCCTCCAATCCAAAATCTCATCACATCCTTGGTTGGTAAAACTTTCAATTGATCTTCAACCCAAATTTCAAATCTTTCTTTTTGACATTAACATAACTTCCCTATTAACTCTAAGCTACATGAAGCTGCTTCAAATAACGATACCTTTTTATAGTTGTTAAACCAGCTCAGTATCCAAAATTTTCCCCTCTAACTTTATTCCAACACGAAGGAGATCTACACCTCATATTGTAAAAAGCTCAAATGGGTCCATTAGTATTGGCTCAGTAATCTTTATAAGAAGAAATTTTACTAAGGGTAAGATGCTATCTCAAGCACCTCCTAAATCCATTACCAGGCTTGCAACATTTTCTCTAAAAATTAAATGGTTCTTTCAGACTATCCGCCAAGCCTTACAAAAATCCTCCATTGGAAAAAATATGAGTCTAATGGATTCGGACTCAATTTAATCAGTTTACCATTGCACCGAATATAAGATGGTCTTCTTCAAGTGCTTTGCAACTTCTAAATATGCTGACACTTATTTTTAATTTTTGATTAAATCATCATAACATACTTGGTTTCACTCTTGAATACTTCAAACTAACATCATTAAGGTAATAACTCAGACATCTTTCATAATTATCATAATTAACTGATTCAATTCCTTTGAATATCTCAAAGTGACCTAACTGATCTAACTCAGATGGGATACATGGCTTATAAGGTCTATAGAGATTGAAGATGCGCTTACCACCTAAAAGATACATTTAGAAAATTATAATAATCTTTCTTTGATTTGAAAGGGATATTAGATGTATCCTCAGCCATCTTCCATAATTGATCAAAAATAAAATCATCTCCCTCCTCTTTCCTTGAAAAGATTCAAGCCACTTATGGCTGATTAACAATTTATCCATTCTGGGTAAAAATACCTACCTAGAACTACGAAGAGAGGCATGGTAAGCAGGCATGATAGATTAGTATTCTATCATCTTGATTCAGGAATCTATTAATAGATGCAAATCCTCATGAAATTCTTTATTAATGAAATTTATCTTATTTTTATCTCTGTTAAGAATCTTTCACTTGCTACCTTTAAAACATTTGAATATTCATAACCAAAATCAATCCCAATGGTTCGCAGGGTCTACATGAACCTTAATCGCCTCAAAACTTAAGATCTTATATTCTTCCTAAATAACCTATGCGACACTATGTAGTCAACCATTTCAATAATATCAGTATCAATCATCTTCATAACCAACAAATTAGCCTTGAAGATGCAATTTTAATAATGCAAGCCCTCTTAGTAAAATCAACTATATATATATCCGCATTCAAATTCAGATTTAATAATTCAAAATTCAATCATCTACTAAATCAAAATATAAAAATGTCACATTGTCATCAATTGCAACTTCCACCTATTGCATAATATTCCATTTATTTATCTACCTTGTATTGCATATTAAATTAAAGTCTCATGTACCCATGTTCTCTAGGGTCTAAAACCGTTGTTGGCTATTCCCAACCAAGCCCACGTAGCCAGAGCCTCCAGGAGTCACTTGGTCTCTCGGCTGGCAAGGGTCACTAAACCAGAAGCCCTTATCATGTCACTGACTTCTTGTATGACAGGGTATTATTAATTTCTGCCAGGACTAAAGCCCAGTCAACATCTTTATAGACTTCTAAATTTTAGGCTCTCAAAACACATTTACTTAAAATCATCTTAGAGTTATTATCCTTCTAGTGTCATTCTACTACTTTGTCTAGTGTCATCACATGTTTGCCCCTAAGGTCAAACCTAGGCTCTGATACCACTAAAGCTGTCACGCCCCAGTCCCAAAATTTGAGCTAGGATGACAACCCGCCGCATGCCAGGCATGCAAGGCGTCTCGAACTTCATCACATAAATCAATATAAAGCAAAATTCACATCCAGGATTTATTACAAACTATAATTATCAGTCTTGGGCTACCTACCCTACACACAAGCAAATCTGAACTAAATCAATATAATGAAACTAAGTCTATTTAATAGAAGCTCCTTCTATCCCAATTATCCTTCTTTATTCCTGAGGCTCTGAAAAACATTGTGAGAATTCTATGAGCTCACACTCAAAAGTAAGCCTAATATAATTTCAAAATTTCATTTATCATGCTATCAGCAGGTTCATATTATCAGATCAATTAACTTGAAACTTAATTCAATAATAATTACTAGAATATATGCGATGTAAATAAAATATTGTTTATACTGTCATTATTTTTCTTTATGTGTCCCACGGTCCTACAACACACAGCTTGTATATCACTCTTAAATATCCCCTAAGAGGAAGGGTCCTGGTACCAGTATTCTGTCATCTATCATGTGAGAATCTGTCATGTGAGAATCTGTCATGTGAGAACTGCGGTGACACATAAAGTTTTGCTGTCATTATCATAATTACATATTATCATAGTAACAACATGATTTTGCAAAATTAACATAATTACATTTAAATGTAAGTTCACAGTTTATAAATTAAATAATTTATAAAATTATAATACTTGACTTACTTACCACAGTACGCAAATTCCAATTGATGACCCAGCTAATTGAACACCTGAAAACCTACAGTATCATTTTTTATTATTAAATTTCTAAAATCTGAATTATAAAATGATTCTTAAATTCTACCCAAACCACTTCACGGGCCCAACTTTGGGTTTGATTATCTCTCAATGTATATACCCAAATAGGAAAATAAAATTATCCCCAGAAATTAGAATCAATCCTGATTCGGGCCATATAATTATTTTACCAATCTCGGCCCATTATAGGGCCCAACACCCTACCTAAAAGGACTCCAGAAATGGCCTAACAGGGCCCAGAGATTGGACGGCCCAAACGGCCCAAAAATTCCTATCACCCAGCTCCTCTTGCCGTGAGCCTTTTCTGGAAACCTCCTCACGTTCCCACATGTAACGGTTGGAATTAATTTTCTAAAGCCCCTTCACTCTCACATACCTCTTCTGTGGCCGCTTCTTGTCTCTAACTTTTCTAGATAATAATATCAACCTCCAGCTCTCGTTGCAAATGTTGAAGGCAAAGATACTACTGTTACTGTGTGTGAGTCAATGGACCGCTCCATTGGCCGACACCGTAGCATTGCAGCTGAGTAGCGTATGTGGAGGCAGCTGGATGTCGTTCGATCGTTTGTAGGAACTCTTCAATGGCTCCGATCGTACCTTCTCGTTCTCCTCCTACTCGCCCGAGGTAGAGACTAGAAAACACCTTCAATCCTTTGTTGGATGCCTTTGTTGGATTGATTTCATTTCCTTCCCGCAGACCTCTGCGCTTTAATTTATAGGTGCAGCCATTGCCTTATCCAAAGCTTCTCCCATCCTTATCCATATCCCATGCACCGCCTCAAATAACCCACCGCCCAATCTCTTCCAAAGCTTATCCCTTGATGGCCGTTTGAATAGGCTGATGAAGGGATTAAATTGCAGCTGAAATTGACACCTCAATCTTCATCTAAAAGTCCAATGGTGATTTTAGATGATGGCTAAGTAACGCCCCCAAAATCTATCCATATCTTGTGTTAGTTGCTTTTAGGATAATGATTGATTTATCCCTTCAAAACTACTGGCTGGAAGGGATGCAGACTCCTCAAATCAAGGGATTTGGGACCCAATTAGTTACGAGGTATTTGAAAATACAATCGTCTTCTCATATCAAGGGATTTGGGACTCCATTAGTTACAGGATATTTGAAAATACAATCGTCAGGCGTTATCTATTCTAGAAATATCGCGATTAAGTTTCGCGATTAGGTAATCACATCTCGGGGGTTTGAAATTCAAACACCTCGCACAACTCCGATCTCGTGATCAACTCTCACGAGCAGTTAACGAAATCCAGGGAATTACAATTGTGCTTATGAAAACGATGCATGAGACTAGAGTGAAAAGAAGAGAAAAAGAAAAAAAAACAATATATACTTATATACGTGACACTTTGCACGAACAAATTATGGAAGGAAAGGATATGTATGTGAAAGAATATAATACAAATTAATGCAAGGCTAGGCAATGATGACTTTTTGTACAATTAATTGCATGTTATTTCAAATAATAAAAAAAAAATCTAAAGTGTAGATGAAGAAATATCTTAACTAATGATATTTGAAAATTAGAATTTAGAGAAGACATAAAGAAATTAATTATAGGGCTATAACATCCCAAACTAAGTTTTATTGGCTCAATTAACATGTTACCAGTTGGATCTAACCTTGAAAACTCCAAATCCAAGTTAACTGATAGAAAACAAACTTGAATTATCAATTTTTCAAATCATTCTTTCTCCTTCAATATGAGATTATTCATAGAAACATTATAATTCTCTTCACTTTCATTTAATGTGAGACTATTTATAAGGAGTATTACAATCTTATTTTTATTTATCAATATTCTTGTCGCACACTGTAAGCTAGAATTAAGGCTCAAATTTATTCCTTTTCTTCTAGCCTACAAACCTCTACACATTCAGATCAGCTTTAATTCTATTAAAATGCTTTAAGGTTATCTATTGGTACAATTAACATATTAGCATGCGAGGTTTACATAGTCTTTAAAACTTAAGGTCTAGTTAATTGGTAGTAAACAAATTTAAAATTAATATTTTTTATCTAATATGAAGCTATTCGTGAAAGTACTGTTGGACAAATCAAGCATTATTGTTGCAGCTCTTGGTAGAAAATAATTAGAATGTAATAAGAAATCACCATCACATTTTCCAGACCAAGGCAGCCTTCCGTATTTGGAAATATGTTTTGGTATGAGATGAATTTGAGCATGCATTCATTCTTGGATGAGTAGCCCTTCGCTCAGCAGCAAATTAAGGGTATCTTAACAATGTAAGAGAGAGTTGGCTTGTGCCAGAGTGGTATGATTGCCCGTTTGTAACAAAAAAAAAATAATGTGAGAGAGTGACTGAATAATTGAAGATATCACAGGCTTAAATCAATAAAAAAATGCTGATTTTGCTTTATTTGCATGAAATTTAGGTGAAAGTAACCTAAGCTATTAACTCCGCTAAATCCCTATCCATCCGCTCTTGTGCGTTGAGCATTTTTGGAGCACAGTTTTTTTTTGTTACAAGCGGGCGATCACACTACTCTGGTGCGAGTCGAACCCGAGCTATCAGAATACAAAATTTGAGTAAGATAATAGGACAAGGGACACCAGCATACCATTCCCTGACCGGGATAACAGGCAACCATAGAAGCTACCCAATCAGCTGCAACATTCGCTTCCCTATAAATATGACAAATCACAGAAGAACAAAAAACCTGAAGAGAGACCTGAATATCTCTGATATATATATCATATATATATATAGAGGGCCAAATTTCATAGCACAAAGTAGATATAAAATACATCCAGATCATATTGAAAGACAAGTAGTCCAATATAAGTGAAGTTCACAGTGCACGGTTCCGATATAATATGTGTGATTTAGTCCTTTTTAGGTCAGCTTATCATCTTAAATTACAATCCAATTTAGCTTCGTTGAGTAAAAGAATTATGAAACACGGGATAATTAAAATTTTTATTTATTTGAAAAGGTAATTTTATGGATATAAATCAGTGCTTTCAAAATATTAAGAAATTATAAAATGTTATTTGATGGTGACGAAGATGAATTTTCTTTTTTCTTTTGCCTGTGTTTTTATTCGCAAAACTATTTTGACCTTCACTATCCAACCATTGCGCTTGACGCTCTTCGGACACCCTCTCCGCCATCTCTACTTCTCGAGATTCGCGGTCGCCATTCTCAAGGGCGGCTCCCAGGTTGAGGGTCGTCACCTAAGACGATATATAGTTTGCTTACTTCTTGCTCTCTCACTGCGTTTTCTTATTCCTTTAGACAAAGTATTGTTAGTTGGACTTCAATTATAACAAATAAACATGTGGCTGGGAATTAACCTTTTTTTTTTGACAAATTTTTGGCTAATTTTCCGTGATGGTGCTTGTTTTGATGTATTAGAAGAGGACTTTTTATCATGATATTCGTCATCCCTGAACCTTCTACTTGGAAAAGAAAAACTTTGAGGAAATTGTCAAGTTCTATAATTTTCTAACAGAAAACCAGTAGAATCATGATTTGGATTTGTATAGTTATGCTAGCCCTGTGATAGTAATGACTCTAAATTTTATTTTGTTTTAGCCAATGAATATGATTTCCTTTAGGTAAGATATCCTCTAACTGGCTTGAAGGTTAAAAATCCTTTAAGTTATTATATGTTTTGTTCAAAAAACATCTCAAATGAAGGCCAATGGCCTTAAGTTATAAGTACGTAACACTTTCTTTCTTATATGTCCTTATCATAAGCTCGATTCTGATACAACTTGTAATGTCGAAGCAACATGCTGATCTAACTAACTTCGTTAATGGATCAAAATTATGTGACCTAAAAACTTGAGTGAAAGTTAATAAGCAGTCAGTAAATTTGATTTATAAGCATATAATACTTTTTTTTCTATCTAATATGAAACTATTTTTAAAGTGTTGCACAACTTTAGTAGGAATAGAGTTTGCCATAAATTAAGGCATCCTCCTCAACTTCCTTTGCCCTGTTCAGAATTATCTAATTAAAAAAAGAAAGGATTTTTGGAAGTTACAAATTGCATTAGTAGTCTATGGTGCAGCAGTTATGTTTGGATATCAAATATTAGTCGCTGATTTGAATGTGCATATATGTTGAACTAAATCTGAGCTATTGTCATGTACTTCCATTGTAAAAATATCATGAAATATGGCATGACAACCAAAAATGAGCTTTTTTTTTTTTGATTGACAGGTCCATAGTAAAGATAAAGATAGAGATAGTTCTAAACTAAAATGAATAAAAATAATTAAAAAAGATATAATTATTTATAATTTGAGTGACGACTTAGCTCTAAATAGAGCAGAGTAAAGGAAGCAGATTTATGTAGCCGATCCCATGTAGTTGAAAAAGGCTTAGATTAATTGAGTTAAGTTGAGTTGAGGTCCTACAATTGTAAAAGTTTATGTTACTGGACTTACCCTGAACCTCATGGTTTTCATCTTACTGCACTGCCCTTCAATGCAGTAAACGCGCACCGAGGTGCAGATTAGCTGCTCGTGCATATCGCTACCGCGGCGTCATGTGCAGATAGTCAATCCATGCGTTCGATGCGTATTTACTGCATCAAAAAATGGTACAGTAAAACTTTTTCATTCATCTTTTGAGTGCTTTAGATATATTATTTTATTTCCTGAGATGATGCAACAATATTGTCTTTTTTCATCTCCTTCAGCATGAGTATGGTGGCACTATCAATGGCTGCATTTCGATGGGTAAATTTAAAACATTTTCCCACTTCTTTTAAAAAACTTAAACATATAGAACTGGAAGCATCATTGGTAAAGCCAATCCTGATGAGATCCAGATAGATGCAACTTGCACGATTAAAATGGAAGCTTCCGTCTTGGAGTCTTGGTGTCGAACTCACCTACCGAGGGGACTAATTATTATTATTATTTTTTTCCTCTGACCATTCACCATGTTTTCTGATGTTGATGAAACTTTGGCCTCCCTCACAGTGGCACATTTCTACCCTAGCAACATGATACCAGTGCTCCAGAAGACGAAATCCATCATGAGGGCGACCTGGTAAACATAACTGCAAACTCTAGATGGTGATCTCATGACAATGGCTTGCTCCATAAAACTGCTTCTTGATCTGACATGAGAATTGATGGGTATGTTTGTTATTTTTGCTTTAAATAATTATAGGGGTGGCTGGGGCAACAATTGTAGATAACCTGCAGGTATGCTTAAAATATCGAATTTGATCTTTAGTTTTTTATTTGAATAACATAATAATAGTGCCTGCTTAGTTCCTACTCATACTCCATTTTTTACTATTTCTTGAAATTCTTGTTACACTTTCCACCCTTGATCATTCTGCATCATGACTGTTTGTTTCCATTGCATGCATAGATTCCACTGAGTGGATGGACCTAATGAGACTTTTGGAAGAGCATTTGTGGTTCATGAACTTGAGGATGATCTAGGAAAGGGTAATCTAGTCCTTTGGATTTTTTTTTATCTTTTTCATTTAGAACATTTTGGTCTCAAATGGTTTCTGATGACGCTCGATCACTCTCCTGGACGTCGGGAACGGAGGCGCTCCTCGAATCCTCGCCTTGCCGGGTTGCCTGCAAGGAAGTCCCGGGGCCGGAGGGGGCTCCGACGGGATCCTCCGACGGTCAAGTTAGTGACTGAGGTCACAGCTGAAGAAGGGCTCGAGTGAGACCTATTTTGGATGGAGAAGAGGGGTCTCCGAGAAGAGGAATCCCTTTTGAGAGTTTAGATGATTTTGGGGGTTATCGCCCGTACCTGTTTGGTGAGTGGATTTACCCTTTTATAGGGGTTGACACCGGCACGACCACGTGGGGTGGCGTGAAGTCAGAACGTCTGCAAAGCCCTTGCATGAATCTGGGCTGGTTGGTGGGTTACGTCCCATCAGCAGCGGGGCTGTCGGGCGGCGCGCGTCTGGCGTTGTCAGGCGGCGCACATCAGAGAGGCAGATTCTTGAGCCGCTGGGGCTGATCTGGCGGGAACTGGGAGATCCCGATTTGTCAGGGCCGAGCGGGTCGACCCGAGATGGCTGGGGCCAACCCCGCTGGCAGGACAGTGCCGGGGCGGGGTTGACAGACTTGGAGGCGCCGGGGCCGAGTCGGGCCGGCCGGGGATGGCCTTGGCCGACTCGGCGGAACTGGAGACGCCGGGGGAAGTGTCAGGTCAGCGGAGCTGGAGACGCCGGGGCCGAGTCGGGCCGGCCTGGATGGCCTTGGCCGACTCGGCAGGACTGGAGACGCCGGGGCCGAGTCGGGCCGGCCGGGGATGGCCTTGGCCGACTCGGCGGGACAAGAGATGCCGGGACCGCCTGGGATGGATCAAGCGGGACCGGCTAGGATGGGAGCGCCGGGGGCCGACTTGGATCAGGCGTGGCCGGCTGGGATGGAAGCGCCGGGGCCGACTTGGATCAGGCGGGGCCGGCTAGGATGGAAGCGCCGGGGCCGACTTGGATCAGGCGGGCCGGCTGGGATGGAAGCGCCGGGGCCGACTTGGATCAGGCGGGGCCGGCTGGGATGGAAGCGCCGGGGCCGACTTGGATCAGGCGGGGCCGGCTAGGATGGAAGCGCCGGGGGAAGTGTCAGGTCAGCGGAGCTGGAGACGCCAGGGCCGAGTCGGGCCGGCCTGGGATGGCCTTGGCCGACTCGGCCTGGAGACGCCGGGGCCGAGTCGGGCCGGCCGGGATGGCCATTGCCGACTTGGCAAGATAGGAGACGCCGGGGCCGCCTAGGATGGATCAGGCGGGACCGGCTAGGACGGAGCGCCGGGGGCCGACTTGGATCGGGCGGGGCCGGTTAGGATGGAAGCGCCGGGGCCGCCTGGGTTGGAAGGTGCTGGTCTTGGAGGTGTCGGCCTTCGGGTGTCCCTTTGGGGCCATCGGTCTTGGAGGGGCCGTCGGTCTTGGAGTCCGTCGGCCGTCTCTTGGAGATGTCGGCCTTTGGGGCCATCGGGTGTCGGCCATTGGGGCCGTCGGTCTTGGAGCCGTCGGTCTTGGAGATGTCGGCCTTTGTCGGCCTTTGGGGCCATCGGGTGTCGGCCTTTGGGGCCATCGGTCTTGGAGCCGTCGGCCTTTGGGGCCGTCTGGTGTCGGCCATTGGGGCCGTCAATCTTGGAGCCATCGGTCTTCAGCCGTCGGTCTTGGAGATGTCGGCCTTTGGGGCCATCGGGGCCGTCGGCTTGGAAAGCCGTCGGTCTTGGAGAATTTTAGCCGTCGGTCTTTCGGCCTTGGAGGTGTCGGCCTTGTCGGGCTTGGAGGTGTCGGCCTTTGGGGCCATCGGGTGTCGGCCATTGAGGCCGTCTGGTGTCGGCCTTTGGGGCCGTCCGAAAAAATTATATTTTTCATGGGGTCAACTGGCCCCATCAAATGCCCCCCACACTCCTTGAGCTTGCGTGCCCCGCACCGGCTAAGCGAAAGGAGTGTAGAACTTTTACTTTGGCACCTTGCGCTGCCTTGGATGGACGTCTGCGTGCCTTCTTTGGCTAGCTGAGGGCGGCTAGTAATCCTCTCCCAACGCGGGGTCTGGAAGTCTTTTGAACCCAGGAGGGTGACCTGAGAGCTAAGAGCGTCAGGTTACTTTTGAACCACCTCGGGGGTGTGAGAACCGCTGTGAGGGGCGACTCAGTAGGGTACGGGGCCTTTAGGGTCTTGACCGACTCGGGGCACCGCCGTGCCGAGGCCGAGTGGTGTCCCGTGGGCCGCGATGCTAGTGAGCTCCCTTTGAACCAGCTTGGGGGTTTGTCTGCCCTCCAGAAAACTCTGTTGATTGGAATCTACAGGTCTTGAGCTTGAGGGTGCCGACACAGAGCCGATCTTGGGTGCCGACGCGGAGTTGGTCTTTGCTGCCGACGCGGAGCCACGCAGAGTCGGTCTTTGTTGCCAACGTGGAGTTGGTCCCGACGGAGAGGTCGGTCTCTTTATTGCCAACGCGGAGTTGGTCTTTCGGTCTTTGCCGACGCCGGAGTCGGTCTTTGTTGCCAACACGGAGTTGGTCTTTGGTGCCGACGCGAGGTCGGTCTTTGTTGCCAACGCGGAGTTGGTCTTTGGCGCCGACGCGAGTTGGTCTTTGGTACCAACGCGAGTTGGTCTTTGGTGCCGACGCGGAGTCGGTCTTTGTTGCCGATGCGGAGTTGGTCTTTGGTGCCGACGCGGAGTCGGTCTTTGTTGCCACACGGAGTCGGTCTTTGTTGCCAACGCGGAGTTGGTCTTTGGTGCCGACGCGGAGTTGGTCTTTATTGCCAACGCGGAGTTGGTCTTTGGTGCCGACGCAGTCGGTCTTTGTTGCCAACGCGGAGTCTTTGGTTTTGGTCAACGCGGAGTCGGTCTTCGGCGCCGACGCGGAGTCGGTCTTCGGCGCCAACGCGGAGTCGGTCTTTGTTGCCAATGCGGAGTTGGTCTTCGGCGCCGACGCGGAGTCGGTCTTTGTTGTCAACGCGGAGTTGGTCTTCGCGCCGACGCGGAGTCGGTCTTTGTTGCCAATGCGGAGTTGGTCTTTGTTGCCGACGCGGAGTCGGTCTTTGTTGCCAATGCGGAGTTGGTATTTGTTGCCGACGCAGAGTCGGTCTTTATTACCGACGCGGAGTCGGTCTTTGTTGCCAACGTGGAGTTGGTCTTTGGTGCCGACGTGGAGTCGGTCTTTGGTGCCGACGCGGAGTCGGTCTTTGTTGCCAACGCGGAGTTGGTCTTCGGTGCCGACACGGAGTCGGTCGTTGCCAGTCGGTCTTTGGTGCCGACGCGGAGTCGGTCTTTGTTGCCAACACGAAATTGGTCCTGTCTCGGAGTCGGTCTTTGTTGCCAACGCGGAGTTGGTCTTTGGAGCCGACGCGGAGTCGGTCTTTGTTGCCAACGTGGAGTTGGTTTTGTTGCCAACGTGGAGTTGGTCTTTGTTGCCAACGCGGAGTTGGTCTTTGGTGCCGACGCGGAGTCGATCTTTGGTGCCGACGGAGTCGGAGTCGGTCTTTGTTGCCAACGCGGAGTTGGTCTTCGGTGCCGAAACAGAGTCGGTCTTTGTTGCTAACGCGGAGTTGGTCTTTGGTGCCGATGCGGAGTCGGTCTTTGTTGCCGACGTGGAGTCGGTCTTTGTTGCCGACGCGGAGCCGGTCTTTGGTGCCAACGCGGAGTTGGTCTCTGTCTAAGAAATACACTCATCCCAAGAGCGTGATAAGATAATATTCTGAATAATACTTTATTAAAGGATCAGCAAGCTACTGAGAGTACCGTCCGCGTTCCGAATGTGGAGGTGAAGCTTCCCATTTTGATGCCAGCTTGCTTCCTTCCGTTGGGGCATTGTTAGGGCAAATCTGAGGCGCTGGAGGTGCCGACGCACCCGGGGCCGTGAGGTTTCCTCGAACGAACTTGCCCAAGTGGCCCTGCTGGATAAACTTTTCAATGGCCTTCTTCAACTGGCGGCAATCTTTGGTGTCATGCCCACAGTCTTGGTGATACCGGCAGTAAAGCCCTTTGTTGTGGGGGTTTATTGACCTTAGGGGATGTGGGCGTTAAAAGTAAGGCTCCTCCTCAATCTCTAGCAGGATGTGGGAGATCGGAGCCATGAGAGGAGTAAACCGCCCCTTAGGAACCAACGCCTGAGGCCGTTGGTCAAAACGACTGGGCGGCTCGGGCTGCCTGGATCGTCCCTCAGCTGGTTCCATGGGGGTTGGCTTTTTATTGGAACTCCTGCCGGCTTTCCTTCTGGATGAGTCAGCCTCGTTGGCGCGGATGTACTTCTGGGCCCGAAGGAGGAGGTCGGAATAAGAGCTCGGGGGCTTCTTATCCAGGGAGAAGGTGAAGCGGGACGGAAGGAGTCCCCGCTTCAGCGCTANCCTCAATCTCTAGCAGGATGTGGGAGATCGGAGCCATGAGAGGAGTAAACTGCCCCCTTAGGAACTAGCGCCTAGGGCCATGGTCAAAGCGACTGGGCGGTCGGGCTGCCGGGATCGTCCCTCAGCTGGTTCCGTGGGGGTTGGCTTCTTATTGGAACTCCTGCCGGCTTCCCTTCTGGACGAGTCAGCCTCGTTGGCGCGGATGTACTTCTGGGCCAGGAGGAGGAGGTCGGAATAAGAGCTCGGGGGCTTCTTATCCAGGGAGAAGGTGAAGCGGGACGGAAAGAGTCCCCGCTTCAGCGCTAGGAGGCCACGCATCGTCGAGATGGTAGACCTCGAGGGCGGCGGTTTTGAATCGGGACACGAAGTCCCGCAGTGACTCTCCTTCCTTCTGGCGGACGGAGAAGAGGCTATCTGCCACCCTTGGGATCCAGCGGCAGGCATCAAAGTGGGCCAAAAATGCCCTCTCCAGCTCCCGGAAGGAGTCAATGCTGTGAGGGGGCAGGCGTGAGTGCCATGCACGTGCGGCCTTCACAGAGTTGCGGGGAAAGCCTTGCAGAGGAGGGCGTCTGGGGCGCCTTGGATTTGCATCATAGCCTTGTAACTTTCGAGGTGATCGAGGAGGTCGGTCGTACCATCGTACGGGTCCATCTGGGGGAAGCGGAATCTCGAGGGAACCGGTTCCTCCAGGATGCGGCGAGTGTAAGGAGGACGAGTGTAAAACTCTTCCTCCGACTGACGGTTGATCTTCTTGGCGAGCTCGTCTAGTCGCCTGTTGCACTCCTCCAGGCGTTCCTCCGCCTGGCGGTTGATCGTCGGGGCCCTCCGAGGTGGCTCGGAGGAAGAAGAAAGAAGAGGCGGACGAAGATGGAGACGGAAGTCGGGACTTCCGCTTGGGTTCCTCGTGATGATGTGGCTTGGGAGGAAATTTGTTGGGGCCACGGTCAGAGGACCATGGCCGCTTGGAGGGCTCGCGTCGAGGCTTCCTGAGGGAAGCTTGACGTCGACCGGTCTCTCGCCGACCGGCCTCCCGCCGAGGGGAGGCCTCCCCTCGCCGATCGCTGACTGGCGAGGGGAGCAGTTTGATGCTGGTTGGCCACGGACTATTGTTGCTGGAGGCCGTGGATCATGGCGGTGAGATTCTGGACTTGCTAGGAAAGAATCGCCAGCCGCTCCGCTGTTTGGACAGCGGCGTCCGGCGGTGGGCAAGCAACCGAAGGGTCGGCAGCAGGGGGATTGGCCTCCTGCTGTCTAGCTGGCGGGGGAAGCCCCGCTGGGCAGCTGAGGGAGGCGTCCTGAGCGCGGGTCACCACCATGGCTTCTGAAAGAAGAGGGGGGACGAAAGATGTAGCTCGGGGAGACGTTCGCTACTTTTTCTTATGCCCCCCTTCCTGGCATGCCAATCTGATGACGCTCGATCACCTCCCCTGGACGTCGGGAACGGAGGCGCTCCTTGAATCCTCGCCTCCGGGTTGCCTGCAAAAAAGTCCCGGGACCGGAGGGGGCTCCGATGGGACCCTCCGACGGCCAAGTTAGTGACTGAGGTCACAGCTGAAGAAGGGCTCGAGTGAGCCCTGTTTTGTGTGGAGAAGAGGGATCTCCGAGAGGAGGAATCCCTTTTAGAGTAGAGATGGCGATTTCGGGGGCTATCGCGCGTACCTATTTACCGGGTGGATTCACCTTTTTATAGGGGTTGATTCTGGCATGATCATGTGGGATTGCGTGAATCAGAAGATCTACTGAGCCCTCGCGTGAATCTGGGCCGGTTAGTGGGCCACATCCCATCAGCTGGCGGGGCTGTCGGGCGGTGCACGTCGGTGCTGTTGAGCGGCTTGCGTCTAGCACTGTCCGGCGGCGCGTGTTAGAGAGCGGTTCCTTGAACCGCTGGGGCTGATCTGGAGGGAACAGGAGATGCCGGAGCCGAGTCGGGCCGACCTGGGATGGCCTTGGCCGACTCGGCGGGACAGGAGACGTCGGGGCCGAGTCGGGCCGACCTGGGATTGCCTTGGCTGACTCAGCGGGACAGGGGACGCCGGGGCCGAGTCGGGCCGGCCTGGGATAGCCTTGGCCGACTCAGCGGGACAGGGGATGCCTGGGCGAGTCGGGCCGGCCTGGGATGGCCTTGGCTGACTCGGCGGGACTGGGACGCCGGGGCCGAGTCGGGTCGGCCGGGGATGGCCTTGGCCGACTCTGCAGGACTGGAGATGCCGGGCTGAGTCGGGCCGACCTGGGATGGCCTTGGCCGACTCGGCGGGACAGGAGACGCTGGGGTCGAGTCGGGCCGGCCAGGGATGGCCTTGGCCGACTCGGCGGGACAGGAGACGCCGGGGCCGAGTCGGGCCGACCGGGGATGGCCTTGGCCGACTCGACGGGACAGGAGACGCCAGGGCCGCCTAGCTTGGAGAGGCAGGTCTTGGCAGGTGTCGGCCTTTGATGTGCCGGCCTTGGAGGCCGGCGCTGGAGACGACGCTGGAGGACGACACTGGCGGCCGACGCTGGCGATGGCGCTGGAGTCTTTCGGCCTTTGGCCAGCGCTGGAGGCTGGCGCTGGAGGTCATCGCTGGAGGCCGATGTTGGCAGCTGGCACTGGAGTCTGACGCTGGAGCCGACGCTGGAGACCGACGCTGGCGGCCGACACTGGCGGCTGGCGCTGGAGTTCATCGGCCTTTGGGGCCGTCCAAAAAAAAATTTATTTTTCATGGGTCAACTGGCCCCATCAATACTATCAATAAATCTTTATCTTTTCTTTTCAAAAACAAGGTTTTATCAGCATTTCCTCTAGAAAAACTATTTTCAATTAGAAATTTGCTTAGCCTATCATACCAAGCACTAGGTGCTTGTTTTAAACCATAAAGTGCTTTGTGTAATTTAAAAACATGATTTGAAAATTCATGATCTTCAAAACCAGATGGTTGTTCAACAAAACTTTCTCATTTATAAAACCATTTAAAAATGTACTTTTAACATCCATTTGAAATAAGTTGATGTTCATATGACATGCAAATGCAAGTAATAATCTAATTGCTTTTAATCTAGCAATAGGTGCAAAAGTTTCATCAAAATTAATTACTTCTTCTTGATTATATCCTTTTGCAACTAATCTAGCTTTATTTCTAATTACAATGCCATTTTCATCTAATTTATTTCTAAATACCCATTTAGATCCTATAACAAGATGACCTTTGGGTCTATCAACTAGGGTCCATACTTTATTCCTAGTAAATTGATTTAATTCTTTTTGCATAGCCAACATCCAATTACTATCTTTTTCGACTTCCTCGATAGTTTTAGGTTCTATATGAGACACAAATGCAAGATGATTATTGATATTTCTCATTGATGATCTAGTTCTTACACCTTGAGATGGATCACCTATGATCAAGTCCTTTGGATGACCATAAGCATATCTCCAATCTTTAGGTAGATCTACATCATTACGAGTAGTATCAATACCATTATCCTTAGGTGAATCATCATCCTTAGCCTCTGATTCATGATCTGAAGATACATCTACATTAAATTTTCAATATCTCTTTCAAAAAAATTTGTATCTTCTTCATCATCTATCTTTTCAGAACTTGATGCTAAAGATTCATCAAAAACTACATGAATTGACTCTTCTACAATTAAATACTTCTTATTAAATACCTATAAGCTTTGCTAGAAGTAAATATCCTAAGAATATACCTTCATCAGATTTTGCGTCAAACTTCCCAAGATTGTCTTTATCGTTATTATGAATGAAATATCGACAACCAAATGCATGAAAGTAACTAATGTTGGGTTTTCTATTATGCCATAATTCATAGGGAGTTTTCTTAAGAATTGGTCTAATTAAGGCTCTATTTAGGATGTAACATACCATGTTTATAGCTTCCGCCCAGAAATACTTTGGGAGTTAGCTTTCACATAGCATGGTATGGGCCATGTCTTCTAAAGTTCTGTTTTTCCTTTCTACAACTCCATTTTGTTGAGGTGTTCTAGGTGCTGAGAAGTTATAATGAATGACATTTTCAATACAGAAATTTTCAAATAAATAATTTTTAAATTCAGTTCCATGATCACTTCTAAGAGACATTATGGTGTTGTTTTTCTTATTTGTGACTTTCTTGAAGAATTTCAGAAATATAGGAAAGTCTCATCTTTGTGAGCTAAAAATAATACCCAAGTGAATCTAGAATAATCATCTACTATCACAAGACCATATTTCTTTCATCCTAAACTAGTGGTTCTAGTAGGTCCAAAAAGGTTCATATGAAGTAGCTCGAGTGGCCTAGTAGTAGAAACAATATTTTTAGATTTGAAAGAATTCCTAGTTTGCTTTCCAAATTGACATGCATCACAAATTCTATTATTTTCAAAATCTAGTTTTGGAAGTCCTTTAACTAAATCCATTCTAATCAATTTTGAAATTAAGTGTGTGCTTGCATGACCTAGTCTATGATGCCATAGCCATCCAATCTTATTTACCTTAGCATTATCAGCAATTAGACAATGGTTACTAGTAGATAAATTATCTAAATCAATTAAGTATACATTGCCATTTCTATTTCCAATAAATATAATGCTATTGTCAATGGGATTTGATCTAGTGCAAATAGAAGCTTCAAAGGAAACTTTGAAACCTTTATCACACAATTGGCTAATGCTAATTAAATTATGCTTTAATTCATCTACATATAAAACATTTTCAATAAAAGTGGATGAAGTGATTTGAATTTTACAAATCTCATGATTTGGCCTTTGCCATTATCTCCAAAAGTTACAACTTCTCCTCTTTTTGCTTCCAGTGTGATGAATTGCTCCTTGTCACCCATCATGTCTTGAGCAGCCACTATCAAGATACCATTTTCTTTTTGATCCTTTAGCCGCAAGACACTCCTGCAAGGCAATCAAATCTTTTGTTTAGGTACCCAAGCCTTCTTGGATCCTTCATGGTTAGTAGCAATAAACACCGTTCCTTTTGGAACCCATATCTTTTTACCTTTATGACTTAAATTCTTATGAGATATTTTGTAATTACGTTCATAAGATTTATGTCCCTTTTTGTTACAATGATAACAGAAAATATCATTTTTGATTGGTTTCTTTATGAAGAAATTGTTGACACATTTTTGTTTCATGTGTGGTCTATATCCTAAACCAGCTTTATCAAAAATAGCTCTTTGATTGTTCAAAAGTATATTAAGTTTTTTGACCTATTTGTAAATTTATCAATAATGTTCTTATATTTTTCAATTTCTTTTTTCAAATTAAGATTTTTAGTAGAAATTGATTCCTTTTCTTTTAGCATGTCTTCTTTTCAGATTTCAAATTCTTGATCTCAAGAAATAGTTCATTTTTTTCTTTTGAGAAAATCTAAGTTTTCTGTTTTCAAAGTTTTATTTTTGGTTCTCAAAATCTTGAAATCACTAACTAATTCATTAAAAGCATCATATAATTCATCAAAAGTAAATCATCATTGGGGGTTTCAGAATTTACCTCATTTTCATCATTTGCCATAAAGCATATGTTGGCAACCTCTTTTTAATCCTTTTCAGATGAAGACTCCTCACTGTCGCTCCAAATTGCAATATAAGCTTTCTTCTTCTTTTTGTATCACTTCTTTAATTAAGGACATTCTGATCTAAAATGTTTCAGTTTCTTGCATTCATAACATATCAAGAGATCATTTTCTTTGTCATTATCCTTTTCTTTTTCTCTTTCTCCTTCCATCTTAATTCCAGGTTTTCTCTTATGGAAGGGTCTCCTTCTTTGCATGAATTTTCTGAATTTCTTTGCAAGGAGAGCTATCTCATCATCTTCATGTTCTTCGCTGCTGCTCTTTTCATTCTTTGCAGCTTTGAGTGCTATAGTTCTTTTCTTTTTCACATATTCCTCTTGATGTTGCTTTATTGTAAGCTTATGGGTCATAAGGGATCCAAGTAGCTCCTTCAAAGGTAGAACATTCAAATCTTTGGCTTCTTGGATTGCTGTCACTTTGGCTTCTCATGTTCTTGGAAGAGATCTAAGAATTTTTCACACTAATTCAGAGTTAGTATAAGTCTTACCAAGACTCTTTAATCTATTTACTATATCAGTAAATCTAGTGTACATGCATGTAATTGATTCATTTTGTTCTATGCTGAAAAGTTCATATTTATGCACCAAAATGTTAATTTTAGATTCTTTAACTTGGTTGGTACCCTCATGAGTAACTTCCAACCTATCCCATATTTCTTTGGCTGAGATGCAAGTGGATATTCTATTGAATTCATTTGCATCCAAAGAACAGTAGAAGGCATTCATGGCTTTGGCATTGAGCTGAGCCATTTTCCTATCATTTTCATTCCAATCCCTTTCGGGCTTAAGAACAATAGATCCGTCTACTATGTGTGTGGAAGTGTTAGGACCATTGAAATGACACTCCATAATTCATAGTCTAAAGCTTGAATAAAAATTCTCATTCTAGCTTTCCAATATGAATAATTTGTGCCACTAAACAAAGGAGGTCGGTTTATGGATTGACCTTCAGAAAAAGATGATCCAGCTTGAGCTACCATTTGGATCTTTAGCTCTTGATTGTTAGATCAAGCCAAAATAGCACAAGCTCTGATACCAATTTTGGCCCAGATGGCAACCCAAGAGGGGGATGAATTGATTTTTTTAAATTTAAAATTTTATACTTAAAAATAATTGCACAAGATTAATGTGCACAAGTGAAGTGATGCAATAATGCTAAGCACAATATGGTAGAAGAGAGAGAGAAAGATAAACACGACAAACACACAAGGTTTATAGTGGTTCGGTGTTAACCACACCTACGTTCACTCCCAAGCAACTCTTGGGTCCATACTATAATCACCCAGATTACAGCTGAGTTATTTTGCAAGATCACAACTCGAACTTGTTGTTTTACACGGGGTCACAACAAACCCAGCTGTTTTATAGGTTCACCAGCACAAAACCTAACGTAAGCTACTCTTAGCTTACCCCGAGGTTAACTACCTTAACTAATTCAATCCCCCTGATTGAATTAGAAAACTAACAATTCAAATATACATGTACATCAAATTAAAAGCTCCTCAAATGAGCAAATAAACAATATAATAAAAGAGAATAGAAAAGCCCATTTTGAAGCAATGTAAGTTAAGCTTTTCTTCTTTTCCTCATCTCTTCTGAATGGGTTATCAAGATTTGAACTCCGATTCTTGAACAAGGCTCAGTGAAGAGAAGGTTGAAAATTAAGGCTTTTGCTCTTCTTCTTCAAAACGTTGAAAATCCTTTGAATTTGATCTTAAAAGTCTTTTGGATTTCTCTTCTATCTCTCAATAACAATTAGGCTATGACTCAGAGAATTTTCTCTTTGAAAACTTCTTGATTTCTCTCTTTTTCTCTTCGTTTTCTTTTTTTTCTCTCGTTCTCTGTTTTTGAACGAACGAAGCCTCCTTTTTATAATCCTTCTTAATCCAAGATTAGGTGAAAAATAGTCGTTGAAATGCACTTGGATTACTTCCTTACGCAAAGAAATAGATCCATTGAAGGTTAAGTAAAATATTACCATTGAAATCGACTCTGACATATTTGAAAAAACGATTCTGACATGTTGGAGTCGGCTCCAACTTTCAGATGTCGACTCTAAGTCGGGTTTCCAAAAATAGTAACAAAAAATCCATCGTGAGTCGGCTTCAAAATTCTGTGGTATCGACACATCGCGATTTAGAGTCGGCTCTAATCTCCTGGGGTGTCGGCTCTAATAATGTCCCAAAAATGTAGTCTCTATTTCTCAGGTTAGAGTCGGCTCTAAATATCCAGATGTGGCTCTAAAATCTGAAAGAAAACAGTTCTCTGTCTCTCAGGTTAGAGTCGGCTCTAACTTTTCAGGTGTCGACTCTAAACCATGCCAAAAGTTTCAAACTGTTCTGATACACTCTGGAGACGGCTCTAATGACTGTGGGATGGATTCCAACTTCTGAACTTTGATAAATACCTTTAAACACTGATTCAAACTGATTTTCTATTTAGCATTTGAATAATTTACCTTTCTAAATTCCTGAAACATATGCCAATTACATTAGTAACACAAAGAATATACTCATACTTTTGTTAATAATCAAAATCAATAAGTGGATCAACAGAACGGCTTTAAGAAGAAGCCAAATGCTCGGTGTTTCCATGGATTCATGATGGTTCATGGGATTCACAGTAAAAAGAGGAGAATCTCGTACATGAAGGGAGGGAGAGCTGGCCGTTGACCTCCTGTTGACCCATGTTGGGATGTGAAGGATGTGAAGAATCTTCACATGAAAAGGTGGGAGGCATGTTGAAAGGAGAGGGTGAGCTTTCCGGTCAAAGCAAAGAGAAAGAAAAGGGATCTGGTTGCATGGAGGTTATGTAAAGCGATAGCTACAATGACTGTCCTCTGTTCTTTGTGCTTTAAGATTCTCGCTCCGGCTGTCTTGGCCTTGATCTCCGGCGATCATCGCTGCTTTCATCGGGTGTTCTTCTCCGGACGATGGCACAAGCTGCTCCCTCCCTCCTGCTGCAGCTGATGGTGCTTCGGGTGGCCGGAATGCTTGGAGCCGCCCTACGGATAGCCGTTTTGTGTGGTCTGCTCCCTCTCCGTCTCCGGCCGAGATTGCCGATCTGGAGCTCCGTTTCCCTGAGATCGTCCAAGCTCCTGCTGAAGCCCTGGCTGATGAGGCCAGCAGATGGGAGCTGAACGCCATCCTTGCAAGGAGTATTAATCGATGGGTGCCGCCGGACGCTATCATTCGGGAGCTCCGGCGAGGTGGTATACCAGGGGAAGTAGAAGTTGTTTGCGTGGCTCACAGGTGTTTCATCCTTCAATTCTCCGATATTAATGCCAAGTTGATGGTGCTCGGGCGGTCGTGGGTTGTTAACGGACAACCCATAGCCACTGCAGAATGGCGTGCTGAATTCGTCCCATCTGAGGACTCTGTTCCCAAGGCCCTGCTTTGGATTTGGTTGCCGCTCTTGCCGATGGAATTCTGGACCGATGAAATCCTTCGTACAATCATTTCACCAGCGGGGGAATTCTCAGATCCTTCAACAAAGGCAAAGAATCGAGGCGGATTTGCTCGGTTGTGTGTGCGTGTCGATCTCAGAAAGCCTCTTCGCCCTGGAGCCAGAGTTCGAGGTAATCGAGATCCATTCTGGCAGCAGTATTCATATGAACATCTTGAAGGAATTTGTGGCAGCAATGTGGATCGCTGCACTACTCCGGTCCCTGCTCGCCCCTGCCGGATGCTAGCCCCTCTTCGCTGGGTACCAAGTTCGGGCCGTGGATGGCTGCGCTTAGGCATCGTCGGCCTTCCCCTGGTTCAACTGATGATTTGAGGAGGAAGAAGCAGTCGTCTGGGCATGGTGCTTCTGCTGAGCCTCAGCCTCGCCTGGGAAGATGTCGTCTTCCTCTGCTCGGCCGGTCGCGGAGGAGGGCTGGAAAGCTCCGCTAAAGGTGGCCCGGAGACGTTCGTCCAGACCCCTCTTGGTGGTGGATTCCTCTGGCTCGGGGTCTGTTAGGGTTGCCAGCCCTGTTGCTGTGCCGGGCACTGTGGACCGTGCCGGTTTTTCTGAGACAACACCGAGAGCTCTAATGTTCAGAATTCCTTGATATCCCAAGTGCCAACATTGAACCCTTTCTCTCTTCTTGGTTCAGATAAGTGGGCTGGACGGCCCACGGTCAGTAGGGATAACTGCTCTGGCCCATCGAAGCGGGTGAGGCCGGAGGATAGTACAATCTAGCGAACTGTATCCAAAAATACAAAAGGGAAAGGAAAAGCTAAGTAATCTGCTTCCAAGCTTACTCAGGCTAATGCTATCCTTATAGATACAATGGATAGTCTTGGTGCTGTGAATGGAAAGTGTTCTAGGGCGACCTCACCTCGGGACAAGGATGCTACCCTTGAACTGACCTTCGATGCAGGTCATAATCATGATCTCGTTCTCTCTCATCTCAAGGGAGCCATTGGAGGGTAGGGAAAGGACATTTCTATTGATGTTATGGAGACTCTCAACTGATAGTTACTTCTGGACATTTAGCTGAAGGCAGACCTCCTGCTGTTGATATGCTGGGGGACCAGGGTGGGTCCCAACCTCCCCCAACTACTAAATGAAGATTCTTATATGGAATGTGAGAGGAGATCAGAAACCTTCGTTTCGCTCCTCCTTTGGTAGACTTATGCAGCAGCATAATTTTGATATCTGTGTTTTATTAGAGACCCGTCTGTCGGATGACAGTTTAGCCCGGTTCAGGAGACATGTCTCTAGACTTTGGTCTTCCTATGCTGTGGAGTCAGTGGGACTTTCAGGAGGTATCTTGGCCCTCTGGCGCCATTCCATGATCCGAGTTGATGCTTTTCACCAGTGCAATCAGCAGGTTGCTCTTGTTATCTCAGATGGTTCTTCTGATCCCTGGCTCCTCTCAGGTATTTATGCCAGCATGGATTTTCGTGAGAGGCGGGTCCTCTGGGCTGAGATTCTTGCTCTCCTTCATCAGGGCTATCCCTCCCTCGTTGCAGGGGACTTTAATTGTATTGTTGGGGCTAATGAAAAAAGATGTAGAAGGTTTCGAGCAGGGGCTGCGGATATTGCTGAGTTCAGGACCTTTATTTCTGATGCTGGCCTGTTAGATTTGGGATATTCGGGTTCTCAATTTACCTAGTGCAACAACCGCCAGGGTTCTGCCAGGGTCTGGGAAAGACTTGACAGGGCTATGGCTACGGGTCACTGGAGTCAGTATTATCCCGCTACCACTGTCACTCACCTCCCGAGGATTGCTTCCGATCACTGCCCCATAATGATATCTACGGAGGCGGAGACTCAGCAGTGGAAACAGTTCCGTTTTGAGCAGTTCTGGACCTCCTACCCTTCTGCCAGGTCCATTCTCTCTCAGGTGTGGTGAACTCCTGTTAGAGGTTGTACCACTTATAGGCTTTCCAGACGTCTTCAGTTAGCGAGACGTAGGCTCTCCACCTGGAACAGAATGGAGGTTGGGGACATTCTGAGAAAAGTGGAGTAGGTGGAAGCTGACATTGCTACCCTTCAAACCAGAGAAGATCAGGAAGGTGCTCTCCCAGAGTCTGACTTCACTTCCCTCCGAGCTATGCTGGCCCTTCACCACTCTCTTCTTCTTCAGCAGGAGATGTTCTGGAGACAGCGATCTCGGATCCAGTGGATTAGAGAGGGAGACCGTAACACCAGATTTTTCCACCAGGCTACATTAAAGCATCGGGCAGCTAATAGGATCCGTCGCCTTGTTGATGAGGAGGGCCATTGCTATGAGGATATTCAGGTTATTAGGGACCAGTTCCTTCATTTCTACCAGACTAGATGGTCCGAGCAGAGTGGAGTTGGATATCCTGTTCACCCAGTCCGAGCTCCAAGAAGATCACTGCTCATGAGAATGGCCTTCTTACTAGGGCTATCACGAGGATGAGATTCAGAAGGCTTTATGGGATCTTGGGCCTGATAAAGCCCCTGGGCCTGATGGCTTCCCGCCTTTCTTCTTCCGTCACTATTGGAACATTGTCGGCCAGGATGTTTTGCAGGCTATCCAGCTTGTTTTTCAATCTAGCTCTATGCCTGTCGATTGGAACCGGACATTTATCACTCTGGTGCCCAAACGCTCGACGCTTCCACTCCGCTTCATTATCGTCCCATTAGTCTTTACCACTCTATATAAGATCTGTGCTCGGATCTGACTTCCCGCTTGCAGATCGTCATTCCTCGCCTTATCGCCCCAGAGCAGGGTGCTTTTATTAGAGGGCGATGTATTACTGATAATATTTTCATTGCCCAGGAATTTATGCATGACCTCCAGAGGTCCTCTCGTGGCCAGGGCCTTATGGCTGTTAAGTTGGATATGGAGCGGGCTTATGATAGATTGAGCTGGGCCTTTCTGCATCGAACTCTACTGAAATTTGGGTTCGAGGATCTCTTTATTGACTGGATCAGGGCATGCATTCACAGACCATCATTCTCTCTCCTTATTAATGGAAGCCAAACAGATTTTTTTCACTCTGAAGTGGGGCTGCGTCAGGGATGCCCTCTATCCCCTTTTCTATTCATCCTGGCTGCGGATGATCTATCCCGAGCGCTCACTCAAGCTCAGCATGATTTATGTATTGCCCCTTTCTCTGCGGGACCCCAGGGCCCCTCGATCTCACCTTCTTTTTGCTGATGATTGTATTCTGCTGGGAAAGGCTACTCCACATAATGCGATCACCTTTGCTTCCATCTTTCAGCGCTACTGAGGCCTCTGGACAAAAGATTAATTATCAGAAATCTTCCATCTGCTTCAGCCCGAGGATCACGGCTAATACCAAAGCGGCCATTATCCGTATTTTCGGTATTACTAATCAGACTGACCATCTCTCTTACTTGGGGATCCCCATTACCGGAAGACAACCTCGATGCAGTGACTATACTGATCTTGAGCATCGGGTCCGTGACCGATTGGATGGTTGGCAGGTCACTGGGTTATCCATGATGGCCAGGATTACCCTCTTACGGACTGTTCTCACCTCTTTACCTCCTTTCTAACTCTGCTGTCCCTCTATCATGTTTGAGGAGGATTGAGAGATGCTTCAGGGATTTCCTTTGGGCCTCCAGTCAAGATGGGCATGGTCTCCATTTACTTGCTTGGGACACTATTTGTATGCCGATTGCAGATGGTGGCCTTGGCATTCAATCATTGACTATCAGAAGGGAGGCTCTATTGGCTAGGCATGCCACCCGGTTTCTTCTTGATCCGCACTCTTTATGGAGCTCTTTCATGCGTGCCAGATATGGAGATTGGACGGCCTCTACGGATTTTCAATCTAGTCGGGGCTACTCTTTCTTCTGGAAAGAGGTTTGTCGTCATGCTCCGGATATCTTGAACAACATCACTTGGATGATTGGTGATGGCTCCTTGGTAGATGTTGTTCAAGATGCTTGGATAGCCGACACTCCCCTTTCACGCTGGCCTACTTTTATAAGTAACAGCGTTCCTAGCAGCATGAGAATCAGTGATTTGATCTCTCGGGAGCACTCCTCCTGGCACCTTCCCACGGTGGCCCGTTTTTTGGTGATGAGCTTGCTCGTGGATCCTTTCCATTCCTATTATACCGGGACATATAGCTGATACTAGATTATGAAGGAGATCCTATCTTCCCAGTGCTCCAGTCAGGGATCTCATGAAAATTTATAGGCCTCACGCTCGGCATATGAAGGACGTGGAGTGGATCTGGCGGCTTCCTATCCACCCCAGGATCTAGCTCTTTATGTGGAAGCTTGCTTGGGACTGCCTTCCCACCTGCTCTATGCTATCCAAAGGGGATTGTCTATCCAGCCAACCTACCCTCTGTGCGGTCTGGAGGAGGAGACGACGGATCATACTATCTTTACATGCAACAGGGCCAGGCAGATTTGGCAGCTTACTGGCTATCACCATCACCTTGGTCCGGAAGGCACCGCCTCTCTGCGTGCGACCTTTTTGACTGACATTAGGAGGGGCACCCAGCAGCTAGTTGTCACCGAGGCCTACACTGCTTATCAGATTTGGATCCGCGGAACCTTCATGTCTTCACTGATGATCATGTTTCTCCACAGAGGACTGCTAGAAGAGCTATCTCCTTATCCATGGAGTACACACTATCGCTCGGCTTCTGATTTTGACGGTCCTGGCCACTGGGGCTCCTCTGCTGCTTCGGCAGCGAACCGACATACGGTTTTTATTTCTTGGGAGCCCCAGCCCAGGGTTTGTTAAAATCAACTTTGACGGTAGTGTTCAAGGCAGACTTGTTGGCTCAGCTTTCATAATCCGTGGGTTTATGGTGCTTTGCTGGCTGCTGGTGGTCTTGGCTTACTGGATTGTTCTGTCCCGCTGGCTGAGCTGTACGCAGCCTGAGCTGGTATCTCCTATGCCATTCGGATTCTTCGTGCTCACTGCCTGCTCATCGAGGGAGATTCGCTCACTGTCATTCGGTGGCTCCGCCAAGATAGCGGTGATCCGGTTGCATTCAACCCTCTGCTTCATGATATCCGGCCACCCTTCAGAAGCCCACTGTGTTCATATCCGTCATGATTACCGGAAAGCCAATTCTGTGGCGATTGGATTGTGGGCTCGTGGCTTATCAGTCTGGGATTTGGAATTGAAAGCAGGGTAACCCTGCCCTTCTGTACTTAAACAGATTTTATTTTCTGATCTTTCTGAGTTGACTCACACTGATCAATGTGATCACCCGTTTGTACCAAAAAAAAATAAAGAGAAAGGATTTATTTGATTAAAATAAATCCTAAGGGAATATGATCTAACTAAAGAATTCAGGAATGATAACTAGTCTGATCATTAGTAAAAAGATAAAAGCCCAAATACTTCTTCAGCGAAGTTAATTTCATTACTTTCATCAAGCACTAAAACCCAACAGAATCATTATTTAAAATGCAATCCAATATTTGAGAAAGATTGGGAGAGAAAAAAAATAGTTTGAAATACCATAAACCCCATCATTCCATTAGTTTTCCATACCTAAAAGTGATCAATTAGCAAACCCAATCCCAATACAATCCAACCAACGATCCAAATGCACCCTAAAGGCATTGACCAGAATATCAAAATGTGCCCATAGGTACCAACGTATGTTAACAAAACATGAAAGNTACTCGGCCCCAGATCGGATGCGATCATATTGTAGCCTGGATCACTGGTCCCACCAAGTGGTTAGTAAGCTAGCATTATAATTTATAATCCGTCAATCATCAAAAATAGACGAATAGATCAGCCAAAAAAGAAAGGATATTAAATGACTCCCAAATATAAAATGATTCTCATCAGCTTAACTACTCTTATTCGATATCAGAATCATCAAATTTTGTTCCTAATTACGGGAATCATCAACCAGTCCAGTCCTTGACAGCAAGGTGGCTGTAACAGAGCTCCTTATCAGTCCGCTTTGTTCGTCGAAAGGTACATCCATCCACCGGCAATCTCGTTGTTGTCCAATGGCGTCCCCACTGATCGTTGATAATTTGATATTATCCATGGGAGGCCAAAAAAAATAAAAAAAAAAAAGAAGGCACGCCAGTAGTAGGGGGTTCACGTTTATAAAATTATTGCCCAAGAAAAAATTTTAATTTGGATTGCCTCTTTTTTTTTTCTCTTCCCACTCGCCCAACGCTCAGGAAACACTGGTGCTCTCTACCCGCTCCTCCCTCCGCCCTTTACAACCTTTCTCCCTCTTCCCAAACTCGACAGACGAGATGGCTCGGCTCAACGACCCCCCATCCCTCTCCTCCGTCACCACCTCCGCCGCCGCGAGAGTCATGCTCACTGTCCTTAGCCTCCTCTTTGTCCTCCTCCTCCAACTCAATACCTTCTCCCTCTATAAGCCCACCCACCACTCCCTCTTCCTTTTCCTCTCCGACAACGCCACCGTCGCCCGCCACCTCCACTCCCTCACCCGCCGGCCCCACGTCGCCGGTACTCCGCCCAACTTTGACACCGCTGCCTACGTCCTCTCCGTCTTTCCTCCTCCTCCTTCGCCACCCACTCCGTCTTCTACGATGTCTACCTCTCCTACCCCGTCCGCCGCTCCCTCACCCTCTCCTCCACTCCACCACCGTCCTCCGTCCCCATCATTGCGTTCGACCTCAGCCAGGAGATTTATCCCGGCGACCCGTACGCAGCTGCGGCTGCGGAGGTGCTCCCCACCTTCCACGCCTACGCCCGCTCCGGCACCGCCGCCGGCCCCGTCGTCTACGCCAATTACGGCCGGGAGGAGGACTTCGCCTTCCTGACGGCGGCGGGGGTGAACGTCACCGGGGCGGTGGTCCTGGCGAGGTACGGTAAGATATTCCGCGGGGACATCATAAAGAATGCGGAGGACGCCGGGGCGGCGGCGGCAGTGGTATACACGGACTTCAAAGACTACGGCGGCGGCGGGTTGGGGTACTTTCCGGCGGGGCCGGGGATGCCGCCGAGCGGGGTGCAGGTGGGGACGATCTACAGGGGGCTCGGGGACCCGACGACGCCCGGCTGGGCGAGCGTCGGCGGGTGCGAGCGGCTGAGCACGGCGGAGATGGCGGCGAGTGGGCTGATGCCGAGAATCCCGTCGCTGCCGGTGTCGGGCCGCGACGGGGAGAAGATCCTGGGGACCATCGGAGGGCGGGTGGCGCCCGACGATTGGCAGGGCCGGGATGGCGCGCCGCTCTACCGGATCGGGCCCGGTCCAGGGTTCCTCAACCTGACGTACACCGTGAGTCCCAATACAATCATAGATCACGGTTGACAATGGTAGGGAAACATCTGATTGATACTTATACTCTCTCTCTCTCAAATAGGGAAATGAAACAATGGCGACGATCCAAAATGTATTTGGTGTGATCGAAGGGGAAGTTGAACCGGACCGGTGAGTTTGTTTTCATTTTACAATTAATATTGTTGTGTTATTGAAGCTTTTGACGGATCTACAATTTTACCAGCTCGAGTTAAGATTCTTGTTTTCAAATGATTCTTGATGGTTGAAATGTAATATCGTAGTTGGAAAAAGAAATTTGGATTCCTCTTGGCTATACGTGGTTGATTGGAACTGGAACGTGGCAAAAGAAGTTGAAACAGAGCTGAACAAATGCTAGGTTGGGCTTGGATTAGGCTACTCGCTCCCTGAACAAAATTTCTTCACAGATTCTATCTTTGGATCCGTGAACTATTTGGATTCTAGGAAGAGCTGAGTCTACAATTTTCTTCTGTTTTGAAATTTTCTTAACCTTTGACGACTTGCTTGCCTACAAAGCAGAGCAATTATTGGCTTGTTATAGGTCTTGCACAAGAGAGCTACAAGAGGTCTCTATCACTCCTGTTCTCCAAGAAGGCAATTGCCCGGTGGATTTGATTGTGTGATATGGCATCTCTTTGGAGTCTGGCTGAATGGCAAAATGTTTCTTGAAAGTCCTTTAAAGAAAGTCATACTAATTCCATCCCGGACATTGAAGGTTCCTTATTTATAGCCCTTAAAAACTAGCTTTACTAGGCTCAGCTGCTAGACTCTACTAGAAACCCTCATGCTAAATTCTAACAAGCATAAAAAGAGATTTTGTTTCGCACATCCTAAGCAAGTAATATGTCATGCGGCAGGCATTTTCTTTTGATGAGACAAATTAGGGGAAGATTGTTATTGTGCAACAAACACTAAATAAATGTTGCCGTTTACAACCATCAGGACATAGTGATTTCAACATAATGAATTTACCGTTTACAACCATCAGGACATAGTGTTTCCATCCTTTAAATGTGTGTATGTATGTGTGTGCGAGCTGTTTATACCTTCAGCAATTGCATGGCTCTTGTCTAAGTAAATGTGTGTCAGTTATACATGTTAGAAATTTTCATTATGTGCACTAGCATAGTCATTCTTTAAAACCTAAATTAATTGAATGTCAAATTAATGAAGTATTTTGTGTGCCCATAACGTTTGTAATCTATATTGTGTTGTTGGGTTAATCTGTGCACCTTAGAGCAGTAGGGGTTTATATATAATATGGATCTTATAGCTTCGCAGTCTCTAATGGGTAGGACACGTATCCGAAAGTTTTACTATCACAAGAAGATGTCCCTATTGAGGGCATGCATCTTAGATTTTTACTGCCATAAGAAGATGTTCTTATTGAGCCGTAATATTTTTGCTGCCTAAAAGGTCCACACACACTAATATCCTGTTCAAGCTCTGCAAAAGAAGCAAATCGTAGATCTTACTATGAATTCAGATATGATTTGTTTATGTTGCATATACACATATATATCATATAAAGATTATCAATATTTTTAGATCCATAAAATGCAGCAATTTATTTGTCAATACATTCTTTGGCTATAACATAATTTTAGTCTGGTATTAAGTACATTATTTGCCTAGAACTTTTGTCAATGGTCTCATTAATATGGTTGTCAAAAGTACTTTATTGGTCATTGATTGGTGATATCTACAGGTATGTTTTTCTGGGTAATCATCGTGATGCATGGACATTTGGGGCAGGTGACCCTAGCAGCGGAACTGCAGCATTACTTGAGGTAGTTCTTGATCTAGAAGGCTGCTACTTTGGTACTTACTCTTGGAGCAGGTTACAGTTTCAATTAAATAATTTAGGACGAACCTTTGATCCCTTTCCTTGATGGTGTACACATTCACACATCCTGTTGACCATGTACAAAATTTATGATTGCTGATGAGCCTAAGGGACTGAATAGAAAGCAATAAATTGAGACGTGTGCTAGCTTCTAGCAGTGGTCAATACTAGTACGCATAGGCATATAAAACTAACAAGAACCCAATAAGGTCATCACTCACAACATTCCCTCATCCCCAAGACTCTGCATGAACGTCCTGAACCATGATTCTGTTTCCAAATTATGTCTCTGATCTTGAAATTAGGCAGTTCAAAGTTAACCAAGTAAATCAGGCTGCCCACAATGCATTACTTGCACATCCTAAAAAGAGAATATTCTGATCCTCTTCCATACATCTGCAAGACAAACTGTTCTAAAGGATTACTTCATATGTTTTCTTTCTTGCACCTCTTTATTTTGTGTTAACAAGTTCTTGGTCACCTTGGTTTCCGTTGATATCCTAGTGGGAATTAGCAATGCCCGCATGATTGAGGAAAAGTTGCTGTTTGAAGAAGAATGATTGCAAATGAGCCTAAATGCTACAATTCCTGGACATCCCTTTAACTCCTTATATTTTTAATGGGCAAATTATCTCCCACTGTTTCCTTTAGAAGCTATTGAACTTGATACTTTTTGGATCACTCTATTGAACCACAGCTACTAACTAATCAGCCTTTACTTTTCTTGAAAATAAGTGTCTAGTGTTGCTTTTGTTTCTGTCAAAGATCTGACTGTTCTTTTGTTCTGTCTGTGAGGGTGGCTGGTTGGATACATTTTTTGTTTTATGTTTTGTTTGCTCTTGTGTATGGTTGTTTCATTGGGTATTTGAATTTTTCCTTCCTTTTGTCTGAGCTCTTTCTCCTTGAGGAGTTTTCTGATTTCATTACATCAATGAAATTTGTGGTGGTCTTACCACCCATCTGCTCGAAAAAATTGCATACAGCTTTATTAACAAATCACAATGTCCAAGGAAGCACTTCTTCAAGGGGAAAAGAGGATGGTGATGATCATCAACAAACGCCTCAGTTGAATTTGGAAAAACATAAGATTGCAAATATGCCCACAAGATCTAACTAGTATAAAAAAGAAGTATTGGATAAAGAAATGATCGATGGAAGTATTAAATAAAGAAATTGTCTCACCTGAAAATGATGACAAAAAATCCAATTAGCAAGGGAAATTTGTAAAGTTGGTTGACAGTCATGGGTGGAAGCCAAATTTCTAGGAAAATTTCTACAAATATCATTGCTATGGAACCTAAATTGCCCAGACAATCTAGCGAGAAGTTCATATGAAATTCAAGAACTAATTCGAAATTCTCAGCATGCCTCATGCATCCATACCCTTGCTTGGTTCACAAAGTCTCAGTCCTGACTCTTGCAACTCTCATATCTAATAATTCATTAAAATTGACAAATATTTGGCCTTTGTTAACATGTTCAGATTTTGATGTTGCTGTGCTATATTTCACATTCCTTTAATTGCTCATTTATCTTTCTTTTGGTCTTCCTCATGCCATGCTTATAGGTAGCTCAAAGGCTAGGGAAGCTGAAACAGAAAGGATGGAGACCTCGACGAACCATTATATTGTGTAATTGGGATGCAGAGGAGTATGGCTTGGTCTCTCTCTCTCTCTCTCTCTCCCGCTGCGTGCATGCATGCATGCGTGCCACACATGCGCACACGCATCTACTGACATGACATTTTCCATTTCATCATAAACTGTGGATTGTTGCAGATAGGGTCGACAGAATGGGTTGAAGAGAACCAAGAGATGCTAGCATCAAGGGCTGTTGCTTATCTGAACGTTGACATTGCAGTCCATGGTCCTGGATTTCATGCCTCTGCTACCCCACAGCTTGATGAGCTTCTCAAACAAGCAAGTCAGAAGGTCTCTAATATTATCATTGCTTTTCTTGTCATTTTGCTGGACAAAGAAAAGGTTTATTGCAATAGTGGCAATGGTCATAGTAATAGCTGAAAGAGAAAATAGCTGGAGGTAGACTACTCTTTGCAACATAGACTCCAGTGTAATCAAAACTCAAGAAGCATTAGCATCACTAGACACTAAAGGATGATTAAGATATGCAAGTGGATTTGGGCTATAGGAATAGCGATGTCGATGGTAGTAGTGCTTGTAAGTTATTGGGTGGAAAACATTCTGAAAGAGACATGAAAGTTGCATTTACATTACCAGCCTTTATTATGTAAAAACATAATAAAATTTATAATTATTTTTTGTTATGAAGGTTCAGGACCCAGACAACTCATCTCAGACAGTATATGAATCATGGATTGCATCTGAATCTGATGATTCTTCCCTGGTAAGCAGCTACTTTTTAGTTTACCTCCACACCAGAAGATGGAAGGGTTTATTTCTTGTTAATTTCATCGCTGACGCATGCTTGATAGCTGAAAATCAACCTTTTCTGGAATATGTAAGCTTGGATGTTTGGAACAGAAGTAAAAATTACTGAACACTTAAATTTTTTGCAATTTTTGCATGTGTATTTGTAATATGTAAGATTGGCAGAGTAGGAGGTAGGAACAGATTTTGCAGCATTTATCCAACATGTTGGAGTTCCTTCAGCTGACATGTCTTTTGGAAGAGGTGCCTACCTATCTTGCTTGGTTAAAATTTTGTATTGCATTTCTATAATCAGCTTTTTGAAATGCTTAATTTTCTGTGCTGCATTGCTCTAGTAAAAGACTTTCAGGACTCTATAAAAATTTGAGTTGCCCTTCTACCATTAGCTATTTTTAAGGGATGAAGTCTTATGTGACATGCACCAGTTCTAAGCCACTGAACATCATTAGTTAGGTGCAGGATTTGTTTACAATAAACTCAAAATCTGAAGCCAACTGGAATTCTCTCAGATGATTTGTACCGTCTCCTCAATGGAGAGGTGCTGAGACCAACCCACCAATTCTCTTGTAAATTTTCGAACCTACAATCTGTCCATCATGGCACGTAGCCACAAACATAAAATTATATATTTAGAGAGTTTTTTTTTCCTTGTTTGGTCATATTATATTGCTGAATATTGTTTTCTGCAGTATTCCCAGTTTACCACTCTATGTATGATGACTTCATATGGATGCAGAAATTTGGAGACCCAATGTTCCGTAGGAATGTAGCAGGTACTTCTTGGAATATTTCTTTAGTATACACCATTTTGGAAATTCTGATAACGCTTCTTATGGGGTGTTTGGATGGCCTGGTGTGCTATACAAGAATCATGGCAAGTTAATTTTTATGAAACATTGAGCTGTAACCTTGGCACAAATGATTGGGTGTTAGTCTTTTATTGGGATGAGAGTTTCACCACTTTACCAAACTCGTTGAAGTTGCATGGTCTCAGGCTGTCAGGCCTCCCCAACTTTCCCCAATTTCTCAAACCTTGACATCTTCTCATGTATAGCATGCCCAAGCAGTCAAAAACCCTCTATCATCCATTTACTCGCACTGAAGATACAATTCTGTTCATGAGCTAGACACAAATTACCGCTTTAAGCTTAACACAGGCAGCTTCTTTTAGTACTACTCTTCAAATGACAAATCAGGTAATCCTATCACATACATCGCATTAGTTCTGGTTGGTCATCTTTTTTTTTTTTTGATAAAAATGCTCTTGTTGGTATGAATCATAGCAAAGTTTTACGAAACTGTTTCATTTAGCATGAGCTGCTCTGGCAATCGGGTGGTAATAACCAGAAACAATTTCATTTGGATCCCGTCATTTCTTCTTTGTCATATAGTGGCAAGCATCTGGGGATTGGTTGCTTTGAGGCTTGCAGATGAGGAATTCTTGCCATTTGATTATGTTCCTTATGCTTCTGAGCTCCAGGTAAAATTTTATATTATTTCACAGCAACCACGAACATACTCATGAATACAGAAGCATCAAAGCATACCTGCATCACTATATTTGTACAATATGAGCTGCGTTAAAACTATTTAGTCCATTCTTTTTTGGGCAGAAGTGCTCTGGGCACTTCATTGGGACATATATTCAAGGACCAATATGATGCGGTGATTAAATGCTCCTGTACAGTTTTTGGGGGGTTTGTGTTTATTTCTATATGAGTAGAATACAGAGCTGGAATATGAGGCCATTCTTAAGTTCATACATTGATTAACTGGCTTGAGAGACTGATGATAACTTTTATTGACAGGGAAGTGCAAAGGTATTGGAAGATGTGGTGTTGGGGATGCCTGTAAGTTTTGCTCCCCTATATGAATCTGTTGAAAAGCTCAAGAAGGCAGCCACCAGAATAAACAACCAAAGAGAAGTATCTCCTAAATATCTAGAAGATGGTTATTTGTAGATAGCAAGTTAAAATCATGAATGCTCTTTTATTAACTGTAGCACTACATTTTAAGGCATTGGAAAGGGATGCCGGGAGGAAGGACCCATTGAAAGTCAGAGAGCTCAATGACAGGTTGATGATGGCAGAGCGGGCATTTACAGATGCAGAGGGACTCTTTAAACGGCAGTGGTACAAGCATCTGGTAGGCTTGTTCACTTAGAATTTTATTAAAAGCTCTATTCATGTTGCAACTTTTACGGTATGAAATTTGTGACCAGAGTTTAGTATTGAACAGATTTATGGACCTTCACAGCACAACGGGTATGGATCCAAATCATTTCCAGGTATTGTCGATGCCATCGAGCAGGCAAAGAGTTTGAACACCTCAGAATCATGGCATTTTGCACAACATGAAGTTTGGAGGGCTGCCAGGGTTGTGACTCAGGCATCACTAGTGTTGAATGGAAAATTCACAGGAGTGTCCAAGTCTTAGGCTTCTCTGAAATGTCAACCTGAAGGACCTGAACATTTGGTATGTTATCATCAGCTGATCAATAATGTGAAATTAATTAAGGAATAAATACCAATTTCGGCAGTTTATGCTAACATGCTGTGATAAGAATTGAAACAGCTCTTGTCATTTCCTGATCACAAAAGTTTTTATGGGATTTAATTCTGGATCTTATGGCTTGTTCCATCATAATGATAAAAGACACAACCAGCCTTTCCTTTTATTTCTTGGGCAGATAATCTTAAGCCCTTTAATTTATGCCCGTATAGGTCCTCATGCATATAGGTTTATCTGGTGTTCTAACCAAGCTAAGGTTTTAAATCCAATCAAATGTAATTATAAATATCATAATTGACCCATGATTAACTTCAAACGAGTCTGTGTACTTTAGTGTTCCCAATTTACATGAGCCATGGGTCGGACCTGTTTTTATATTATTTTTTGAATATCTTAGTCTTGTATATGCAGTCAAGATCTTTGCTCAACTAATGTGGAGTTGAATTAATTCGAAAATTATTCAAATAATAGATTATCAATACATTATGTATTTATTTATTTTTGCTAAAGAGATATTTATTCTCATAGGAAAGTCTTTAACAGTAAATATTAAGAGTAATTCATCAAAAACAACAAAACATAAGCAACATTAGTGTTTCTTGAATGAATTTATGGTCAATTCATGGAATATTATGAATTATGAATAATTAAACAGTTCTTGACAAATTGATAACTTGAGAACACTGAAGTATCATTCTTGACGCGATCTAGAGATCTTCAAAAACACTCGGAATATGGTTGCAATGTGTTTGAATAATATAACCAAAGCCAAACAAGCATTGAAACTTTAAAATCAAATTAAAAGGATGGAATCTATGCAGTGCCCTGAAATAAATCTTGATCAGCATGTAAACAAAACAAAATCCCACAATATTCTGTCCATCAACATTTTCCAAATTTGGAGAGATTAAAAAAAAAAAAAAAAACAATCAAAGGCATCAAAGCCCCCTATCTACTTAGCTTACAAGCATCAGTCATGGTTGTCTCACCAATCAAATGTAAGAGGCAACCACAAGCCAAGAAAAAAAAAAAACAAAACAATGAAAGAATATAAGTAGCCAATCCCTCCCTTGTGATCAAAGAAAGGCTTCATCACAAGCCAGTGGTAATCATCTCTGGAGCAATGGATAATATAATTAAAGTTTATAATAACCCTTTTGTTGTCCTGGCGCAACTCCTTTCTTACTTCCGAGAGAATAACTGACAAGCGTCCATGCTGAGATCGACGGCAGCCGATAGCGCAACAAAAAGTGCCGCATCAACCGTACAGGAGACGTGCTGCGCTCCGACTTGAACCGTTGGTTGCTGACCTTTCCTTCCCCTTCTATGGTGGACCCCATCACGAATCCCCAACGAACGGCCAGGATCTCCACACGACGTCACCAACGACATCCGGTTTGATGCAAAACCGACCGCCCTTCCGGACGCTAAAAGAGAACTCGGCTATTAGGACCCCGCCGGTGGGCCCGTAGTCCGTGACGAGCTCGAACCTATAGCCCAAGGTATCGGTTGGGCTCCGCTCGCCAAGTCGAGTCCCCACGGCTTCCAGTTGAGGGTCGAACTGGAGAGGCCGGTGGGCTGGAGGATGAGCCACGCGCCCGGGTTGGACCGGAAGACCCGATCCGAGCCAGGGGAGGGGACAAAGGGGGTGATTATGGACGCGCGGCCACCGGGGAGCCCGAGAGGTCGTGGATGGTGACCATCCATCCCTTGCGCTGCTCTCGCTTAGCTGGTTTCCTTCGCTGCTGAAGCAACCGAAACAGCCGTTGATGGCGCTCTGGTCGCAGGAATTGTATGGCTGTGATCTAGGTGGTATCGTGGAGTGATTCGGAAGGCATAATATAAATATTTTTATGGAAGTGATGATCATACGAGTTGTTGATGAAATACACTAGCATAACAAAATAATAAAACCATGCAAATCAATAGCACGAGCATGATAACTTTTTCCACAATATTTTAATTTTGAATAATGAGAATCTTACACCAATGATCCAAATCATTGGATGTCATCATAATCTCTCAAAAGCAAAGATGCTAAAAATTATGTAATTTATCTAAATTACATAGTTAAATATTTTAGAGATAGTGTTGCCGCTGAAATCTGTCCTCCGGCTCGGACGCGATCGGGCTGCAGCGTGGGCTCCCTCCTAGGCGGACCTGTAAGACAGTCCTTACGCAAGAGGCATTGGGGGTGGCCCTCTGCGGAAGACCCTCCGATGCCCAAATCAGTGGAGACCAGCAATCAACAAATATGGGGAGAAGGATCCCCCGGGAAGAGTTCCTGAGCTCTCGTGGGAGCTTTCATGGCGGAGTGTGAGAACTGCGAATGAAAAATGGGCGTAGAATAGCTGTACCTGAGAGGCTTGAGGGTGGTAGTATTTATAGGCGGTCACCTGACTTCTTGGACGTGCTCTGGATGAGGTCTGAAAGTTGTTGGGATTCGAAACGGATTCGAATCAGGTTGTTACAGGACCGATAGGATCCATATCTGGTTAGTTAGAGGATCGACGGCTGGGAGGCGGGGAGAGCTGGCCGATGGCTCGAGACTCAGTGGCTGGGTGGTCCCTAGGCCACTATTGTAGGTCCTAGGCCACGTTTTGGCATGATTCCTTGTTTGGAATCTTATTCTGTTACAGTGAATTTGAACTCTCCCGCGCCAGATTCCGCAGAGGTGTTGTGGTTCAGTCATCATGGCTGCGGTGGAGGCTCGGCGGAGGTAGGTGCCAAGGCATAAAGGGCGAACGTGGCAGCCATAAATGCCTTAATGCAGGGAAGAAAATAAGGCATTGAATGCCTTAAGCAGGTGGATATATGTGGCCTTTATGAGATCATAAATGCCTTGATGCAAAAGACATAGCGTGGTTGCGGAGGTCGAACTATATTTGTCGAACTATATTTGCCGAGGCATGTTGGCCGAACTATATTTGCCGAGGCATGTTGGCCGAGCTATGCTGCCTGAGCTATGCTGAAGCTGGTTGATGCTGAGACTGGCCGAGCTATGCTGGCCGAGCTATGCTGGCCGAGCTATGCTGAAGCTGGCTGAGGCTGAGGCTGGCCGAGCTATGCTGCCTGAGCTATGCTGAAGCTGGCTGATGCTGAGACTAGCCGAGCTATGCTGGCCGAGCTATGCTGAAGCTGACTGAGGCTGAGGCTGGCCGAGCTATGCTGGCCGAGGCTGGCCGAGCTATGATGGCCGAGCTATGTTGGCCGAAGTATACTTTCTCCTCTCTTTTTATTCCATTAAATGCTGGCTAAGTCATTATGACCGTTTCTGCACCATTAAATGCTCCAGCCTATTGATTTGACTATCAGATATTAATGAGGGGGCCCTTGGGAGAACCCACGCACATGACGTGGCCCCTTTTTTTCCTCTTGTTCTCTTTCTTCATTATGAGGAGACTCTTGTTGCTAGAATATCGTGCTAGCCGGCCAGCTGGCAAGCAGGGCATTTGGACTGGGCGCAACCCCATTGCCGATGTGAGTGGTCAACAATGCAATGACGATTTTACCCCTCATCACATGCCCCCACTCCCTAGTCTGAAGTGTAATTTCGGATATAGAGAGTAGAATTCTGGAGCAATCTTATTTAGGGGACGTGTCATTCGATCCTCTGTAGAGGAAGTATTTATCTCTGTGTAGGTTAGAGAAAGGCCTGGGCGACCCTCTTGCTGAAGTAAAATAAGGTGCTTTAGTTGCACTAGAGTGTCCGAGGAAATTATCCGGCTGGGACGAAGCTTTAGTGCTGTATCACTCGGATTGGCCGAGGCTGCAGAAATATATCACACAGTCTTCGACCGAGGCTTTGATAATAAGATATGCACTCCGGCTCTGGCCGGGGCTTTTGATAATAAGAGATGCACTCCGGCTCTGGCCGGGGCTTTTGAAGATCAATAAGAAATTCCCTCCGTCTTTAGCCGAGGGTTCCGACATGTCACTCAGTCTTGGCCGAGGTTTCGTTAATAGGTGATGCCCTTCGGCTCTGGCCGAGGCTTTTGATAATAAGAGATGCACTCCGGCTCTGGCCGGGGCTTTTGATAATAAGAGATGCACTCCGGCTCTGGCTGGGGCTTTTTATGACCTGCTTCTCATTGTAACTTTCAAGGAGAGTTATAAAAATTTTGCAGGCCTTTTAAAAACTAACTTAATTCAATGAATAAAAATGGGTCTAGAAAGAGCGTACTTTTATGGATGAATTTATTACTCGATTGTTGCCGAGCCTTCAGAAATATATCACTCGGTCTTTGGCCGATGCTCTGGGAATTTATTACTCGGTTGTTGCCGAGCCTTTAGAAATATATTACTCGGTTGTTGCCGAGCCTTCAAGATGCTACTCGGTTGTAACCGAGGCTTCTAAATAATAAATTACTCAGTGTTTCCGAGCCTTCAAATAATTACTCGGTGTTTCCGAGCCTTCAAAGATGCTACTCGGTTGTAACCGAGGCTTCCAAATAATAGTTGCCACTCGGTTTAACCGAGGCTTCAAATAATAAATTACTCGGTGTTGCCGAGCTTCAAATAATTACTCGGTATTTCCGAGCCTTCAAGATTATATTTTACTTAGCCCTGCCAAGGTTCGGAGATTGCTCGGCCAGGCCGAGGATTTATACGACCTTTATAGATGAATTTATTACTCGGTTGTTGCCGAGCCTTCAGAAATATATCACTCGGTCTTTGGCCGATGCTCTGGGAATTTATTACTCGGTTGTTGCCGAGCCTTTAGAGATATATTACTCGGTTGTTGCCGAGCCTTCAAAGATGCTACTTGGTTGTAACCGAGGCTTCTAAATAATAAATTACTCGGTGTTGCCGAGCCTTCAAATAATTACTCGGTGTTTC
>UESW01004049.1:1190636-1236747 GCA_900491605.1 Calamus simplicifolius
TTTGGTGACATCTGGATTGGCCTTGTTCAAAGACATGGGATTTGGTGACATAATCTTCTCTTTGCAGCGTTTTTTTTATTGAAGGAGCTTAATTATTTCTATAGAAAATATTCTGATCCTTGATGGTTTTACCATCTCTTCATGAAATGGCATAGCATGCTGGTGGAGATAGAGAAGAGGTAGTGGAGGAAGTGGACTACGCCTATATAAGGTCCTCAGGTCTTCTTTTTAAGCTAAAAATATTTTTTAAATGTTAATAATTTTCGTAAAATTTTTAAATTTATAAAATAGAAATATCTCAATTTTTTTATAAAATAAAACACCTGGCCGCGTCCTACTTAGTCTCAAACTTTGACTCGGTCAGCTATACTTGCTTATGATATTTTTTAAAAAAAATATTTAGAAAGCTTTAATATTTTATTTATTTTTAAATATATTTAAATATTTAAATTATATTTTTATAAAAAAATTAGATTTATTTAATATATTTAATATTTTTTAATAATATATTTTAATAAATATAATGGAAGCATAATAAGCTGGAAAGATGAGGAATAATTTGTAGTATTTCGTTGGTGATGGTTCTATTTTAATTTTATTTTATTCTATTTGATAACCACTTATAGATACATCTTAATCTTTTGAAGATAATTCTTAATAATATTCATTCACTAATTAATTAAGTGATAATTATATCTTTTTTTAAAGTTTAAAATACCTAGAAAGGAGTTAAAGAAAATCTTTATAAATATCTAAGGTTTTTTATATATATCGTACGTGAGAAAATCATAAGAACCAGAAAGAGATTGGGTTCAAGAGCAAATAGTAAGGGCATATACCAAGCATTTAACTCAATCAAGATCCTGATCCTTAAGATTATAAACAATGGTTGGAGGTAAGACGTGATTCTGTTATTATTTATTTCTTTTATTTATTATTTCTATAGAATTTCTGTGTAGATTTTTAATAGATCTCTAATAGTTGGTATCAGAGCCTCAATACCTTTACCTTGTTTGTTGTTGCGAGTGTTTCTATTATTTAAGATTTAATTAAATCTTTTAGGTAGTATTTGAAATAAGGAATAAGAAGGGATATCCCCTAGATATCCTCTTTTATTCCTAAAAGTCATAACTACAAAACTGTGTTTGATATGGGGGATAAGGGGGGATATTCTCCTTGATATGGGGGATAAGGAGGGATATCCTCCTTTATCCCCAAAAGCTATAACTAGAGGGGATAGTTCTGAAAAAGTTTAATCAAAGGGGATAATCCATGTTTAACCATAGGTTATCCCTTGAACTTATTTCCTAGGGACCCAGGAATAACTAGAGTTATCCCTTGATGGCAAAGCTATTATTTTAAAAAGATGGCTATTCCTTGAGCTATTCCCTGGATAAATGCTATCCTGTACACTTATCCAGTGATAGCTTTTTATAAATCAAACACTACCTAAAGGATAGCTGGGAATAAAGTTAACCAGAGGGATAATCCATGGTTAATCATGGTTAACCATGGGTTATCCCCTCAATTTATTCCCTATAAAATGCAGGAATATCTGGTTATCCCTCCAAATAAGAGTAAAAAAAGTTATCCTATTGATTTACCTTTTTGCATTTGATATGATCAATGGGGTAACCAAGGGATATCTCTAGGAAAGTTATCCTATGGATTTACCTTTTTGTGTTTGATATGATCAATGGGATAGCCAAGGGATATCCCTAGGGATGGCCAGGGGATAAACTCTATCCCATATATTTATCCATGGATAATATTTTTTCTATCATAGCTTATGTTTTTTGTCTCTATTTCTTTCATATAGGAATAATCCAAAGGGAAGGGTACTGGTAGTACTCTAGATTGTTTGACCTAATGGGCGTATGGTAGAAATATTAGGAACATACCAATAAGAAAGATTACTGGTAGTATCTTGGTGCATTTGATCCAATTATCTACGTAGAGTTAATAGGTTACCAATAAATTTTTTATGTTCACCAAATTTAGTTTTATTTTAATTTTTTTTATTCTTAAGTATGATTTAAATAAAAAAATGGTATTGATTATAAAGAAAGCATGATGCCATGGTTAGTCATTGGTTCTTAACCCAAGACCTATGGTTCGCGGGAGTTTTCTTCCGTTAAAAAACCTGGGAGGAGTCTCCTAGATGATGGCGCCTGTAAAACGTGATCTTTCATTTTCGTGAAAAAAAAAATTCTTTTTTTTTTAAAAAAAGAGATAAAGAGTATACCATAATTTGAAATTATGATCGGATAAGTTAAAATCTAATTTGGGCTAGCCTATATTGACGCGTGGTTTTGATCTTTGGAGCAATTTTAAAAAAAGAAAGGATAAAATAGCATATTATCCATTTAGTTAAATTTTAAATGCATGCTATTATCTATTTAATATTTTGATATATTTTATTTTATTATATCATATGGTATGATCTGTTTTATCATCTATTTTTTAAAGTTTAAAATTTTTTATATTAAAATATGCCTTTTGAGGTTCTATGCTTACGGTGTTTTGCATAGATAGGCCCAAGAAAATAATGAGCCACGGTCGGACTTTTTAATTGATAAATTTTTTTTTTAAGATGATAATTTTAAAAATGCATTGAATGGATGATTGGTATGCTATTGCTCTTGTTCTGTATATTATATTTTATATTATGCATGAATAAAATTATATTTAGTGGTAGTGTAAAAAATCATAATGCAAATCCTTTTAAGGTTTGATTGGTCAATTAGTGTTTAGAAAAGTAAAGAGATCATGGTTACTTAATTGGTTCTATTGATTGACCTAAGGAAAGCAACGGAGGACCCCACCTCTCTTCCATTGACCTAGCCAATTCGATTGATTCGTACCTTGATTTAGAAATGTTATGTTGATTAAGATCACTACTTAATAATCATGCTAAATTGGCTAATCTATATGCATATAATGGAGTTTAAATGTCATGTGGTCAATATGATTTTAATTAATTGAGGAATAGTCACAGCATCTTTAATTAATCAAAATTATATATTGAGTTGTAAAGATCATATAAGGTTAGATGACATTAATTATAATTAATTATATTTAATACAATAAATCTTATCCCATAGGAATTTTTATTGCATTGATATAATTAATTCGGATGGGATAACAAATTATTTTCTTAATTATCCATAGGAATTAAGAAAGAAATATAATTTATTAGTCACATCATTAAGTTAATGAGTCTATTTAAGCATAATAATTTAGCCTACATGTAGTTATTATATATTATTGATTCATGTTATTGCATGCTTACATTGGTAACATATGACATTGAGTTTTATGTCTCAAATTCAGTTACATGAATATAATTTTTATTTTGTGCAACTATTTTGCCGGTTAATATTTCTGATATGAAATGTGATGTTTTCGATTTAAGTGGTGACAATTATAAAGTATGGAAGGAAAGAATTCTCCTTCAATTAGGGTGCATGGACATTGACTATGCTATTAGAAAGAATGAACACTTTTGGTTACATCTACTAGCACTCAGGCTGAGATTGCTGCATATGAACGATGGGAGCGATCCAATCGCCTCAATATGATGTTCATACATACTAAGATTTCTGCTAGTATACGTGGTCTAATTTCTGAGTACAAAAATATCAAAAAACTTCTGAAGGCTATTGATGCACAATTTGAGTCTTCAGATATAAGGCACTGGCTAGCACCCTAGTGGCAAAGTTATCATCAATGAAGCTCGCTACTATTGGAGGTATGCATGAGCACATCATGAAGATGAGGGACACTGCGGCTTAGTTAAAATTCCTAGATGTTGAGATGTCAAAATCTTTCTTAGTGCACTTTGTTTTGAATTCATTCACACAGCAGTATAGTCCCTTCAAAATATCTTACAACACACATAAGGATAAATGGTCCATTAATGAACTTCTGACCATTTGTTTTCAAGAAGAAGAAAGGTTGATTCTAGAAATGGAAGAAAGTGCATATTTAGCTACTCAAAGAAATACTAAAGCTGCTAAAGCCAAATGCAAAGAAAGGATAAAGTATCCATCCATACAGAAGATAAGAAGGAATCCAAGTGCTTCTTTTGCAAGAAGAAATGGCATATAAAGAAGGATTGCTGCAAATTCAAGGCTTGGCTTGACAAGAAAGTACACTAACCTCATTCATATGTTATGAATTCAATATGGTTGTTTGTCATAACATATAGTAGATTGATTCTGGTTCTACAATCCATGTTTTAAATACCTTGCAGGGTTTTCTAAATCAAAGGAAACCATTCGGAAGTGAACAAAACATCTATTCAGGAAACAAGATAAGTTCACATATGGAAGCAATTGGGACGTACAGACTTATTTTAGATTCTGGTTTTGTTTTAGATTTGGAAAAGACTTTTTATATTCCAAGTTTCTCTAGAAATTTGATTTTAGTGTCAAGACTTGTACTCTCATGATATTCCTTTAATTTTAATAAAAATCTCTGTTGATTTATTTTATAAATCTAAGCTTATTAGGAATGGTACATTGTCTGATAATCTTTCCTAAATCAATTTGAAAAATAATACCTCTTATAATGTGATGCACGCCCAAACTAACACAGGTATAAAAAGATGTGTTGTGAATGAGAATTCCTCTATTTTATGGCATCGGATATTAGGTCACATCTCCATTGAAAGAATTAAAAGATTAGTAAAAGATAGAGTACCTGATACTTTTGATTTTATTGATTTTGACACGTGTGGACTGCATAAATGAAAAGCAAACCAACAAGTAGTCTAAGAAAAATGCCAAGAGAAGTTCAGAAATATTGGAGATCATACATATAGATATCTGTAGTCCAGATATGGACTTGTATGGTCAGAGATACTTCATCTCATTTATTGATGACTATTCACAATATATGTATCTCTACTTGCTTCATAATAAGAACGAAGCATTAGATGCCTTTAAGGTATTCAAGGCAGAAGTAAAGAAACAATATGATAAGTAAATTAAGATCGTAAAGTCAGATAAGATGGAGAATATTATGGTAGATACATTAGCACCTGATTCGTTTGCTCGATTTCTTGAAGAAAATAAAATTGTTGCACAATATACCATGCCGGGGTCTCCAGACCAAAACGATGTAGCTGAAAAAATGAACCGAATATTATTAGACATGGTGAGGAGCATGATTGGCAGCTCCAACCTACCTTTCTTATAGACTGAAGCTCTTAAAACTGTTGCATATAAATTAAACAGAGTTCCAACCAAGGCTATTTCCAAAATGCCATTTGAGTTAGTTAAAGGTTGGAAACCAAGTTTGCAACATATACGTGTTTGGGGATACCCATCTAAAGTAAGAGTTTATAATCCACAAGAAAGAAAATCAGAGCCAAGGACTATTAGTGGATATTTTATTGGATATGCTGAGAAGTCTAAGGGTTATAGATTTTATTGTCCATCTCACAGCACTAGGATTATGGAATCAAGAAATGCAAAATTTCTTAAGAATGACTTGATCAGTGGGAGTGATCAATCTCAGTATTTGGCTTCTTCTGAGAAAGATCATTCAGATATTCTAGCTTCTACTTCAAGTAAGGGATTGGTTGTCATTCAAAGCACTCGTCAAGCTCAAATAAGTGCTCAATAATCAGTCATTGAGATTCCATAAGCTGCTGATGATAATCTAGAAGATCCTATTGTTCAACAACAATCAGTTGTGTAAGATACTCCTCAGGAGGTCATTGACACAATATTAAGAAGATCAACTAGAATAAAAAATCAATAATTCCTAGTGATTATATTGTGTATCTACAGGAATCTAATTATAACATTGGGGCCAAAAATGATCCTGAAATGTTTTTACAAGCCATGAGTTTTAAGGAATCAAACTTGTGGTACAATGCCATGAAGGACAAGATGGTATATATGGCATCTAATCGAGTATGGGATCTTGTTGAGTTGCTTGATGGTGTAAAAGCCATTGGATGTAAATGTGTCTTTAAAACAAAGAAAGACTCACAAGGCAACATTGAGAGATAAAAGCAAGACTCGTTGCCAAGGGATTCACGGAAGGAATCAACTACACTGAGACATTTTCTCCTGTATCCAAGAAAGATTCTCTTTGAATAATTATGGCATTGCTAGCTCATTTTGATTTTGAGTTATATCAAATGGATATGAAAACTGCATTCCTTAATGAAGATATAGAGGAAGAGGTTTACATAAAATAGCATGAAGGATTTTTCTCTAGTGATAGTGAGCATTTGGTTTGCAAGCTTAAGAAATCAATATATGGATTGAAATAAGCCTTATGTCAGCGGTATTTAAAATTTCATGATGTGATCTCTTCTTTTAGTTTTGAAGAGAATATTATGGATTAATGTATATACCAGAAGGTTAGTGGGAGTAAAATTTATTTCTTGGTCCTATATGTGGATGATATTCTACTTGCAATCAATGATAGATGGTTGTTATATGAGGTAAAATAATTTCTCTCCAAGAATTTTGATATGAAAGATATGAGTGAGGCATCTTATGTCATTGGCATTAAGATCCATAGAGAAAGATCTCAAGGTATTTTAGGATTGTCTCAAGAAACTTATATCAATAAAGTCTTGGAGAGATTTTAGATAAAAGATTGTTCACCAAGTGTTGCATCCATAGTGAAGGGTGACAAGTTCACTTTAAACTAATGCCCTAAAAATGAACTTGAACGGGAACAGATGCACAACATTCAATATGCTTCAGCTATTGGAAGCCTAATGTATGCTTAGGTTTGCACAAGACCTGACATTGCATTTGTAGTAGGAATGTTGGAAAGATATCAGAGTAATTCAGGTTTAGACCACTAGAGAGCTGTTAAAAAGGTCATGAGGTATCTTCAAGGGACTAAGAACTATATGCTCATGTATAGACGAATTGATCATTTAGTGGTAAAGGGTTACTTAGATTCGGACTTTGCTGGCTACATTGATTCTCGAAAATCAACATTGGGATTTATATTTATGTTAACTGGTGAAGCCATATCATTGAGGAGTGCAAAGCAGACTTTGATTGTGATGCAGGGCGATATTCAAAATGCCTGCAACTCAAGAACGATCTAATCTGCGAGAAAAGAATTCGTCCAGGTTTGGTTCGAATCTTGACAAGAAAAGGGGAAAATTTTGAATTTGATCACTCACAATCCGAAGTTTAAAGGAAGATCAATTGAATTTTCAATTTAATTGTTTTGAATCAGAAAAAAAAAAAAAAACATTGATCTGAATTCAAGAAAAAATAGCATCTAATTTTCATCATCCATCTTTTTTTCTCTCTGCCGTTTTCCAGCCCCTCAAAACCAAGCCTAAATAAAAGAGATAAAACCCTAATATCATAAGTTTAGTTAAAATTACAACTATGCCCTTAAAAACGAAAACAGGCCCAAAACTCCTATCAGGCGAGCCCGGATGGCCAAAATCCACAGCAGCTCATCGCCAAAGGCGATGACTTTGAATCAGTAGTCTGTTTCCATGTGACCAGCCAAGTTTGGGCCCAGTCCGACACAGTAGCTGACCGGATTCGATTGACCCAAAGTGTCAAAACGAAGTCGGGTCAATTCCGTACACTCGGCCCAAACATGGAATTTCAAGCCCGTTTGTTCTGCAACCTCTTGGACCTTCGTAGACTACCTGGCGTGGGCTTCCCTGACGTGGCCTGCTGACTCTGGGTTGCTGGAACAGGAACATCCAACTGCTGACTCTGGGTTGCTGGAACAGGAACATCCAAGGACTGGTTCGACTGACCCAAACTCTGGTCCGAACGGATGTCCTCATCAGACTGCCACCTCTACTATAAAAGGGAGTTCATTGCTTGTTTTGAGGCTATATCGCACGATGTATGGTTGAAGAGTTTCATTTCAAGGCTTAGAATTGTTGATTCTATTGTTAGGCCAATTAAATTTTACTGTGATAATTTAGCTGCTATATTTTTGGCTAAAAACCATAAGAGTGGTAGTCGAAGTAAACACATCGACATTAAGTATTTAGCCATAAGAGAACGTGTTAAAGAAAACAAAGTGATCATAAAACATATTAGTACTGAATTAATGATAGCTGATCCTTTAACTAAAGATATGCCAATTAAGAATTTTAAGGATCATATAGTACGAATGGGAGTTGGTCCCATGATATAATTTAGTTGTATGGATAACTACTTGTACAAAGAAACTCTTATTTCAGTTATTTATTTATTTCTCATTTGGGTGTACACATTATTTGACTTTCGAGAAATGATAAAATTTTATTTTGGACTCAGAATAAACATAGTGTTTATTCGTTATGTTATGTTGTCACATTTGGAATAGTTGTAAAGAAATTGAATGCATTGTAATATATGGAAGATAATACTCAATTATAGAGGACCTATCACTATGATTCATGTATTTGGTTTCTTGTTTAGTATTGAGGATTATGGATTAAAATAAAATATACGGACCAAGTGAAAGAATATAGTATCCCGTTGGTTGGTGATGATCCTATTTTTATTTTTATTTTTTATTTGATAACCACTTGCAGATATATCTCAATCTCTTGGAGATAATTCTTAACAATATCTATCCAATTAATTAAGTAATAATCATATCTTTTTTGAAAATTTAAAATACCTAGAGTAGACGGTGGAAGGGATTTAAGAAAATCCTTATAAATAGTTCTAAGGTTTTTGATATCACATCATACGTGGAAAAATCATAAAAAGCACTTATTAAGATCAAATCTTAAGGGTATATACCATCGTTGTACGATTTCTCATTAATTGGAAGCACTCAATTCAATTAAGATTAAGATCTTGATCGTCTCGCATAAACAATGGTGGAAGGTAATACATGATTTCATTATTATTTCTATACAATTTTTATGTAGACTTTTAATAAATCTTTATCATAATTTTAATATTTTTTTTGAGATAAAATGCCTTGTATTATGCCTTGTTAAAACTAATTTTTATTCATATTATGATGCCCCAGTCTTTTCGACCGTTGACAAAACAAATGCTTTCTTATACCGCTGTACCATTTGAAAGCTTGGCACAACTGAATGACTGCATTTCACCTGTAAATCTTTACTTCTACTTAAATCTGCATGAAAAGAAGAAAGCTGAGAAGGTACTGAGTGCATCTTTTATAAATCCTCTGTATTTTCTAAAATAACATCCTGTTTCTTTTTTTTTCTTCTTCTTCAAAAGCTTGCCCATCATATCTTTACTGCTGCCAATCACCTGCCTTTCCTATTTGTTCATTTCCACAAAGGTTATGACCATAAACTGCAGATTTTTATTTATAAGGTTATTGCAAGGTCATTTAGAAGCATGGGCTCTGTTGCCGTCGGGATCTGTACTCCGACTCGAACGCGATCGATCTCCAAAGGGGGGGGCGGACCTGCACAAAAGTCCTCGCGCGAGAGGCATTGGAGGTGGCCCTCCGCGGAAGACCCTCCGACGCTCAAGTCAGTGGAGAAGAAATCGACGATCAACCAGACAATGGGAAGGTGGATCTCTCCGGGAGGCTTCTCCGGAGGCGGCCAATCGGGAGCTCTAAAAGGGCAAGAGCGCCGACGAGCTGCCGGCGAGGAAGCAGGAGAGTGAGGAGTGAGGGTGTGCGCGCGCGAATGTGCGTGCGTCCAAGAGCGCATACCTGAGGGGATCTGCCAGCGTCGTAGTTATATGCTGTCACCTGTGTCTTGAGCGCCTTCTGGAAGGTTCAGAGGTTGTTAGGATACGGAGGTGGATATAATCAGGCCGTTGTGGGGCCGTTGGAATTCATATCCTGTTTGTTAGGGGATCGACGGCCAGGAGAGCTTCTTGATGACTGAGATCTGGCTGAATAGACCTGGGGTGGTTATGATAGGTCCTAGGCCACGTTTCGAAATGATTCCTTGTCTAGGATGTCGTTATGGTAAGCCTAGGCTCTCCTGCGTCAGGTTCCGCGAAGGTGGGTATTGGATTGTGGGTCACTTAACGAAGCCGAGCCATGGCAACTCGGAGGAAAATGAGCTACGGAATCCTGGGAAGGCCGAGCTACGGAAGCCCGGAAGGGCCGAGCTACGGAAGCCCGAAGGGGCCGAGCTACGGAAGCTCGGAGGGGCCGAGCTACGGAAGCCCGGAGGGGCCGAGCTACGGAAGCCCGGAGGGACCGAGCTACGGAAGCCCGGAGGGGCCGAGCTACGGAAGCCCGGAGGGGCCGAGCTACGGAAGCCCGGAGGGGCAGAGCTACGGAAGCCCGGAGGGGCAGAGCTATGGAAGCCCGGAGGGGCCGAGCTACGGAAGCCCGGGAAGGTCGAGCTACGGAAGCCCGGAGAGGCCGAGCTACGGAAGCCCGGAGAGGCCGAGCTACGGAAGTCCGGAGAGGCCGAGCTACGGAAGCCCGGGGAAGCTGAGCTACGGAAGCCCGGGGAGGTCGAGCTGCGGAAGCCCGGGGAAGCCAAGGGAGGAGGTCGGCCTTAGCCGCCTCACATGGATATTGATGCAATAACGATTTTACCCCCCAACACATGCCCTCCACTCCCTAGTTCAAAGCGTAGGTTCGGGCATAGAGAGTATAAGTCCGAGCGGCGCGTTCCGGATGGGACGTTTTGGTTTGGACAGCCCGTGCAATGATGCCCTAATTAATGCGTCAGGGTCATCGTGCCTTCGGGGGTAAGGCTCCCTCAAAAGTGACGGTTGGGAATGCGCCACGTCGCGAATCCCGAACGATCGGGCGTTTGTCGAGGCGGTTCCGAACTCCTCGGGCGGGATGCCCCGTCTTCTCAAGGCGGCTTCCTTAGTGGGGAAGCAAGGCGATAGACGTACTATATATATATATATATGTGCATGTTCGCAGCATCCTCTCGTCTTGTTTTTTGAAAAGTTTGGCCTTTCATCCTTCTCGACTCTCGTTGTTTTGCCTGGTGTTCTTCTCAATCGAGATGGCGATGAGCCCTGACGATGTGGTTTCGGAGATTGTAGCTGAGGATTTGGGGAGGATTCACCAATGGTATGGCATGCCCCCAGATGTTGTTCTGCGGGCGCCGGAGTCTGGGGATAGGGTCTCACGAGATCTGGAGTCCGGGGTCTTCATTTATGAAGACAGTTTGAAGGCAGGATTTCGTTTCCCTCTCCATCCCTTGGTGAAGGAGATAATGACCCACTACAATATCTGTCCAGCGATGGTGGCCCCAAACAGTTGGCGGAGCATCATCGGATTCATCTCGATGTGCCACCAAATTCAGATTGTCACCACTCTTCCCCTTTTTCGTGCCTGCTACTATCTGATACCTAGGAGAAAATCAGAATGGCCATACATTGGGTCCCGGAGGTCCTTCAACGTTATCGTGGATAAGCCGTCCTCCATCAAGGGGTGGAAGAGCCGGTTTGTTATAGTAGAGGGGAATATTGGTTCCGACTTCCCTCGAAAACGGGGGAACTTTGTTAGGGATGCAGAGACGCATCCAGTTTTGACAGCGCAGGAGGAGAGGGATTTGGACATACTTCGCAATGGCCAAGTGTTTTCGGCCAATGACCTGTTATCGGAGGGGGCCCTCTTCGCAGCCGGGCTCAGCCCCCTGGACCCGCAAGGTGAGTCCCTTCTTTTACCCCTTTCTCGCTGTGTGTTTTCTCGGTGAATGTGTTTGGATCTAATCATGCGTGTTTCATTCTTTCAGCCAAGAGGTCGGCATTGTCGAGCCTCTCCAAGAGGAAGAGAGGAAAGCGCCCAGGGGAGAGCAGTGGCGCGGATAGCGGCAGGCCCGAGAAAAGGGCCCATACCTCCGCAAGAAGCCCGCCGGATATCGGAGCGGTTACGACAGGAGCGCCGGGGGTGAAGGAGGGTTTGGGGAGAGAAGCCATGATCCCTTGTCCTCCCGTGTTAGAGATATCGGATAGCTCAGACGAGGCTCCGTTGGTTCGTCTGACCACGTCCCCTATGAAAGAGGAGACGGCGATGGATCTGACGGAAGCGGTTGTTTCTAGGGGGCCCTCTGTCTCCGCGGGACCGCTATTGGCTCCCACAAAAGAGGGAAAGGAGACAGCCGCAGCCGAGGAAGTTCAGGGAGAGCTCCCTCTTGGCCTTTCTGTAGGGGAGTCGGGTAGTAGTGAAGCCGGGTCGCTCGCGGTGGTTCAGGAAGCGGGCCAGATAGAGGCTTCGGCGGAGCCTGCGGGGGAGGCGCAAGTGGTAGGCCGGGCCGAGGCCTCGGGGGGCCCTACGGCGGAGACGCAGATGGTGGTGATCGGGAAAGGTTCATTGGAGGAGGGGACGCAGCAAGGTGGGAGTCCCGCATTGGGAGCTCTCTCGAAAAAGATTTTGGGGAGGCTGGTGCTTGGGCTAGCCGAATTATCCGAAGAAGTCCAAGCCAGGGCCTTGATAGAGGAGGCTGGGAAGTTGGGGGCCTCTCAGACGGAGGTCGCCCAGGTTGGTCCCTCAGGCGGGGACGGTCAGCCCAGCAGCTTGAGCGCTGGTGTTGAGGAGGCGTTTTTCACCTTAATGAGGTCGGCCTTGCATCCGGGTACAAATCCTTCGGCGGACAAGTTTGCAGATTTGGAGCTGGTTGGTGCTGCGTTCGGTCAGCAAGGCATGGCTGAAAGTGTTCATCTCCTTCTCGATATCAACAATACGACCTTGATGAGGATGACTCGGGCCTATGCCTCGCGGGTGAGTTATTTCTCTTGTGCGGCGGATGTTTCCTGATTGACCCCCATCGTGAATTTTTATTCATCTTTTGTCTTGCATAGCGTTTTGCTTTCTCGGGCGATGTGCTGGCGTTTGAGTTTGGCGACGGGGGCCAACATTCAAGCCAGGAGAGACAATGTCGAGCTCCAATCACGATTGAAGGTGTCTGAGAAGTTCGAAGAGCTTATGGCCATGAGTGATAGAAGTTTGAAGGGGATAAGGGCGTCACACCAGGCCACCCTGGCCGAGGTGTCCAAGCAAAAGCGTAGAGTGGAGGAGTTACAGGAACTCCTGGCGAAGAACGACAACGCGTGCTTGGAGCTGGCTAGAATCGAGTCGAAACATTCCGCGGAGGTGGCGGCGATGCGGCAGGAACATAGTGAAAGTTTGGGTCGGCTGGGAAGGGAAGCTGATGATGAAAGAAGACGCTTGACGAGAATGCTCAGCGAAGTGGAGGAGAAGTTGAAGCGGCGTGATGGCGAAATTATCCACTTGAGGGAGGGCGCTAAGTGGCACCAAGGGACGATAGCTCGGGTGAGTAACGAGTTATCCCAAGCCCAGGAGGAGGTCGGAGCCAAACAGTTGAGAATCAATACTCTGCAGGAGAGAGTCGAGCTGGTCGGAGCTGACAGAACAAGAGCCAGGAGTGAGGCTGAGGAGCTGGCCAAGAGGTTGGCTAGACAAGAGGATGAGCTATAGTCTCATTTTTTCCCCTTTTAGTTTCTTCTACTGGTCTCTTATGATGTCGACTGACTTTGGCCTTTTCAGATGGCGAGGTTGGAGTTGAAGATTCGGGCTCTTCAAGGCGAGCTCGTGTCCAACTGCAATAGGAGCTCGGAATTCGAGACGCGGGCCGGCGAGTTTGAGGAGCAAAACATCATTTTGCGGGCTCAAGTTGTGGAGGCTGAGAGGCAGGCTGCTGAGGCTAATATGCAGCTCGCCATACTCAAGGGGAAGCAGGATGCTATCGGCGTTGACGCCTTCCAACTTGGGATAGAAGAATGTAAAGATAAGATATCCAGTGAGCATCCAGAGTGGGATCTCTCTTTTCTGGATACTGAAGCTCCCGATGACGGTGAGTCCGAAGGAGAAGATGAGGATGAATATGTCGACGTCTCTGATACCGATCCTGGTGCCGCCCCGGGTCCCAGCGAAGTCGCAGCTTCTGAGGGACGGCCGCAAACTGCCGCTGAAGGGGCAAAGGTATTGGAGAAGGGCGAGTCTAATCACACCTCCACAGATGTAACCGAGAGCTCCTCCAAAACCGACGTGGTTCCCGGCCCTTAGAGGCCACTCCTGTACTTTGTTTCTTGAAAGTCTGATCGACGCTTCTTAATGAATGAAACCTTTATTTTCATTTAAGTGTTTTTCTTTGTATGGCCCTGTTGCCGCCCGGTCTTGCCTCAATCGTGAGCAACTCACGGCTCGCTGATGTTTTTTGGTCATTTTTGTTTCGGGATTGAGGGAGTGCATTGGCTTAACCCAAGGCGGGGCGATTGCCTTGACCGGCGAACCGACAGGTGATCCGGTTCGGCTCATGTCTTAATTAAGACTCAAGAAACGAAGCTGGACGGTTAAGACCGATTGGCAGAGTAGGTCGGCATGGGCCGATGGGCGGAGGTAGGTCGGCTAGGGCTGACAAGCAAGATAGGTCGGCTAGGGCCGACAAGCAAAGTAGGTCGGCTAGGGCCGACAAGCAAAGATAGGTCGGCTAGGGCCGACAAGCAAGATAGGTCGGCTGGGGCCGACAAGCAAAGATAGGTCGGCTGGGGCCGACAAGCAAAGATAGGTCGGCTAGGGCCGACAAGCAAAAGAGGTCGGCTAGGGCCGATAAGCAAAGAGAGGTCGGCTAGGGCCGACAAGCAAAGATAGGTCGGCTAGGGCCGACAAGCAAAGATAGGTTTTCGTGCTTTTTGCTATTCTGCCCGTGCCCTGCTGTTCTGCAGATGAAACAGTTTTTATTTTACCAAAATTGGTGGTACGGCACTGTGGAGAACATAAAGTTGCACTAAAGCTTTCCGGAAGGCGCTCTTTTCCCATGCAGGTCGTTTTAACGTGCTGCGTACGCAGCCGTTTACCATTGGAGGACATTATTTTTGCAGGACGATATCCTGAACCTGCCAGCTTCTGTATCGCTGGCAGACGATCCTCCGCATTTAATGATCGCGATTCGGGATCAGGAGGAAATCTCCGTATACGTCATAATTCAGGTGGTGGGCTTGGCGCGCAGTAGGGCGCCGCTTTCATCTCGGGAGACCACGTGGTGGCATGGGCCAGATGTTTGAATCTCGAGGCTTTCAGCTTGGGTAGCTTTTCCCCGGTTCATTTCTGCCTATAAAAAAGGAAAGTGGGGTAGTGCTAAGCCATCCCCTAAAGTTTCTTTTCCATTAGAGCTTTCATCATGCTCGTTTCTTTGCTGCTGCGAGCGGGAGGACTGAGCTTTTCTCTTGCAAGCTTTTTGCCTCCGGACAGCTGGGGCGATGAAGAAGCTGTCGAAGGATGGCTCGCCCTTAGGGGATGAGTCCCGGAGATCATATGGAGAGCGCACATGGAGGGCACAGAGGTCACACGGAGAACGCACACATACTCTTCCAGTGTGACCTTTGTGGTTTGCTACGGGGGGCTTACGGTAGGAAGTGTATCGACATTCCCATAGCATACACGGACTCTCCCTCCTTCGCTGACTTGGATTCTCATCCCTCCTCTGAGGGGAATCCTTGCCACGGGGAGGACAATATGGGAGCAACGGGGTTTGATGGTCCCCGAGCTTCTCGGTCGTGCGGCGGCCTGCAATCTAGCACCCCACCCTAGGGGAGCTGGCTGATTCGTCCGAGTCCTCAGAATCAGCATCCACTGGCCATGCCTCCTTTTGGACCTCTTGGTTTATTCGATGGGGGCCATGGAAGGTCAGCTTCATCAACCGCCCAGTCGAGCTGACCATTTCGTGGTTTGTTTGATTTGTCGGTCCGGACGCCGGAGCATCACAGTTGCCTATGTCTGCTTTGGAGCAGTTGCTCGAGTTTTGCACTTGTCTTTATTTTATGCATTTCAATGCTCTTGTAAGGCCTTTCAGGCATTTGTAACTGATTTTGATGGCAATAAAGAGAGTTTTATTCTGTTTTTCAATCTCTATTTCTTCTGTGCCAAGTTTGTTGTTGTTGTTGGGCATGGGTGCCTCGCTCGTTCTTAGGCGGAGATCCCGCGCTATCCGAACCAATCGAGGTTCATAAGCGATAGTCTAGGGATCGTTCGGCGAAATACGCTCCTTACTTCGGTCCGAAGTTTAGTATTTTGTGCTTCGTCCTTATCGGAGCTCGCATCCTTGCAGGTCGGCTTTGCCGAAGTTCAGAGAATCTGTACCTGTTCCAGTCATGGTTCAAGGCACCTGTAGCTCGGCCCAGCCGAGGTTCGGAGAATTTTCACTTGGCTCTGCCAAGGCTCGGTGAATGTGTTGCTCGGCCCAGCCGAGGTTTGGAGAATTTTCACTTGGCCCTGCCAAGGTTCGGAGAATCTACACTTGGCCCTGCCAAGGTTCGGAGAATTTTTCTCTCGGCCCAGCCGAGGTTCGGAGAATTTTTACTTGGCCCTGCCAAGGTTCGGAGAATTTTTCTCTTGGCCCAGCCGAGGTTCGAAGAGTCGGGCTCGAGGAAACGACTCAGTTGTCACTGTGAGCCACAGTGAAAAATCTCTATGATGCTCGGTGAGGGGGCATCTGGGCGGAACGAGCGGTATGACGTAACCCTTCCCGAGGGGACAAGTCATTGGCCAGACACCGGATCTCTCCCCTCTGCTCTTCCCGAAAAAGGAGCTTGGGGAAGTGCCGTGAGCATTTATTACTGGGGGCGGCAGATCGGAAGGTAGTCTATTCGGGGGATTCCCGATCAGTCAGTCCACACTTAACGATCTCACTCGGGATGGGGTGTGGTACCTCGGATTCTGCAGCCATTAAAGTGACGACACGTGGCAAGTTCTCATAGGTCGGTAGCTATGGCGTGACCGATTGAGATACCCGCCTGACGAGTATAAATATGACCGAAGGGTGTGGTCTTAGTCATCCCTTGGTTCAGGTCTCAAAGAAACATTGGATCATGGCCTCTCGAGGGCGATCCTCTGGAGAATTACGTGCATCTCTCAATGGCTTGCTTCACTCGGAGAGGGGGAGTACCACCGTCACTGTTGACGGACTGGGCCTAGCGTCGGCCCTTGCGAGCAATCAGTAGCTCGTAAGGATCGTAGAGGAGTACATGGACGTGTTGACCAAGGAGGCGGAGGCCCTGTGCCGGGTGGTAGACCGGCAAAGGGAGGAGATTGCTTCGCTTCGTCAGCAGGTGGCCGACCTCACGGAGCGCTTGGAAGACCTGTTGGCTTCGGGGAGCGACTCCGAACTTTGATTCGGGGCCTCTGTCACTTTCGCTTTCTGTTTATGTTTTTTCTGTCTTTTTTGTAATCCTTTTTTCTGATGAATGAAAAATGGATTTGTTTTGGGTAACCCTCTTCTTTTTCAAGAGTTTTAGCCTTGATCATACTATCTGCGTAATAATTAGGGAGTTGGCGTGGCTCCATTGGTCTACGCATTGATATAGACGTTTGATCGACGGGTTATAGGGGCGTTACCCAAAGATCTTTAGTAGCAGAGGGGAATCCCCTGGCTCTGCTCGGGGCTTTTGGCCGATTACGTGGGGCTTAATGGGCCCTTCCTTTTGTGTGTCAACGGTTTTTGCTCGGCGTGCTTCGCTTTAAACCGGCGGAAATTTCGGGGACTATTTGGAAGTCCCTGGGCCTTAATCGGGGCCTACGCACTTCGGCTTTCAGCCGGTGTCTTGACCTGAAGAATTTTTACTCAGCCTTGCTGAGGTTCGGAGAACGTTTTACTTGGCCCTGCCAAGGTTCGGAGAATTTGTTGCTCGGCCCAGCCGAGGTTCGGAAAATGTTTTACTTGGCCCTGCCAAGGTTCGGAGAATTTGTTGCTCGGCCCAGCTGAGGTTCGGAGAATATTTTACTTGGCCCTGCCAAGGTTCGGAGAATTTGTTGCTCGGCCCTGCCGAGGTTCGGAGAATATTTTACTTGGCCCTGCCAAGGTTCGGAGAAATTGTTACTCGGCCCAGCCGAGGTTCAGAGAATATTTTACTTGGCCTTGCCAAGGTTCGGAGAAATTGTTGCTCGGCCCAGCCGAGGTTCGGAGAATGTTTTACTTGGCCCTGCCAAGGTTCGGAGAATTTGTTGCTCGGCCCAGTCGAGGTTCGAAGAATGTTTTACTTGGCCCTGCCAAGGTTCGGAGAATTTGTTGCTCAGCCCAGCCGAGGTTCGGAGAATATTTTACTTGGCCCTGCCAAGGTTCGGAGAATTTGTTGCTCGGCCCAGCCGAGGTTCGAAGAATATTTTACTTGGCCCTGCCAAGGTTCGGAGAATTTGTTGCTCGGCCCAGCCGAGGTTCGGAGAATGTTTTACTTGGCCCTGCCAAGGTTCGGAGAATTTGTTGCTCGGCCCAGCCGAGGTTCAGAGAATGTTTTACTTGGCCCTGCCAAGGTTCGAAGAATTTGTTGCTCGGCCCAGCCGAGGTTCGGAGAATGTTTTACTTGGCCCTGCCAAGGTTCGGAGAATTTGTTGCTCAGCCCAGCCGAGGTTCAGAGAATGTTTTACTTGGCCTGCCAAGGTTCGGAGAATTTGTTGCTCGGCTCAGCCGAGGTTCAGAGAATATTTTACTTGGCCCTGCCAAGGTTCGGAGAATTCCTGTCCAGACAAGTAGCTCGGTCGTGCCGAGGATGGGTAAGCAGCATCTATTTCTTTTTGTAACTTTTGGCAATGTAGTGCATAATGATTTGCATTGAAAAATGTGCTGACAGGAAGATATAATGAGGCATATGAAAATAAACTCGGAGAGGACGTACCCTATTGATAATATTTTCGGAGATTGTCCAAATTCCATGTCCAGGGAATGGATTTCCCATCCAAATCCTGTAGCTTGTAGGTTCCCGGTCCGATGATCTCCGCTACTTGGTACGGGCCCTCCCAGTTCGGCGCCAGCTTTCCTTGTTCCAGCGGTTTGGAAACAGAGGCCTTTCGGAGGACAAGGTCGCCGGGTAGGAAGGCTTTCCCTTTGAATCTGGAGGCGTGATAACGGGCTACCCTTTGTTGATAAGCAGTCATTCTGATCCGGGCCTTCTCTCTGATCTCCTCTACCAAGTCGAGGTTGGTGCGGAGCTATTCGTTGCCAGCTTCCTCTGAGTAGCTTTCCACCCGCAATGATGGGAGGCCGACTTCTACAGGGATAACGGCCTCTGTACCGAAAGCCATTCGGAATGGGGTTTCGCCTGTCGAGATTCTTGGGGTTGTGCGGTAGGCCCATAAGACATGGTGCAGCTCCTCCGCCCACCTGCCTTGGGCTCTGGAGAGGCGAGCTTTGATTCCCTGAAGGAGGGTCCTGTTGGTCACTTCGGCCGCTCCGTTGGCTTGTGGGTGCCCGACCGAAGTGAGGTGATGACGGATTCCATGCTCCTCGCAGAACTGGCGAAATTTAGAGTTGTCAAACTGCTTACCGTTATCGGTGATTATAGTATGCGGGAGGCCGAATCGGCAGATGATGGACCTCCACACAAAATCTCTGGCCCGTGCCTCGGTAATTTGCGCAACTGCTTCCGCTTCGACCCATTTGGTGAAGTAGTCGATGGCGACGAATAGAAATTTCCGCTGTCCTGTGGCAAGCGGGAATGGGCTGAGGATGTCCATCCCCCATTTGGCAAAGGGCCAAGCAGAGGATATGGAAACTAGTTCGGCGAAAGGGAGCCTTTGGATGCTTGAGTGCCTCTGGCAGGGGTCGCAGGCTCGGACTAGGTCGTCCGCATCCTTTTGCATGATCGGCTAGTACTAGCCTTGTCGCAGCACCTTATGGCATAGGGACCGGCTTCCCAAATGGTTGCCGCAAATCCCTTCATGTACTTCGCGCAGGGCATAATCTGCCTCGGACGGGGGAAGGCATCTGAGCAGCGGCATAGAAAAAGACCGTTTGTAAAGCAGGTTCAATCAGTACATAGTGGGTGGCCTGCAACCTCAGCTTTCTAGCCTCCCTTCGGTCGGACGGAAGCAACCCTTCTCTGAGATATTTGAGGATAGGGTCGAACCATGATGGTTCGGCCTCAACTTGCATTATTCGGTCGGCTTCCGCGATGCTGGGCTTTTCCAAAGTCTCCAGGTGGAACTTCTGCTCAGCATCCATTGACTCCGTGGTTGCCAATCGGGAGAGTAGGTCGGCGCGGGCATTCTCGGATCTGGGAATCTGAATGATTTCAAACTCGGCAAAATGGGGAAGCAGGCTCCATACCTCCTGGAGATATCGAATCATGTTCGGCTCCCGGGCTTCGAACTCTCCCCGTACATGGCCGGCTACTAGCTGAGAGTCGGTGAAGGCAGTGAGTTTCTCCACCTTCAGGTTGCGAGCGACGCGGAGGCCGGCTAACAGGGCTTCGTACTCTGCTTCATTGTTGGAGGCCGGGAAGGAGAATCGGATGCCATATTCAAAGGTGATTCCCCCCGGACTGGTGAGAACCAGACCCGCACCGGAGCGATGGGCATTAGATGACCCGTCGACATGGAGGAGCCACCGGGCTTCAGCTTTTGGTTCTTCGGGGGAGTCTGGGGTAGAACCATCCTCCGGGATGGTACACTCGAGGAGGAAGTCGGTTAGCACCTGGGCCTTGATGGCTGGACGAGGCTGGAAGTGTATGTCATGTTCACTTAGCTCGACGGTCCACTTGATCATTCTCCCCGATGTCTCGGGACGATGGACCACCGCCTTGATGGGTTGGTCGGTTAGAACCGTCACGGAATGTGCTTGGAAGTATGACCGCAGCTTTCGAACTGAGGTGATTAAGGCCAGCACCATCTTTTCAATTCTGTTGTACCTTGTTTCCGCATCGCGGAGCAGCCTGCTGACATAGTAGATCGGCTTTTGGGCTTTGCCTTCTTCTTTGATCAGCACCGAGCAGACTGCACCTTCCGAAACAGCCAGGTACAAGAATAGGGTTTCTCCTGGGGTCGGACTGCTGAGGAGTGGAGGCGAGCCGAGGTACTTCTTGAGATCTTGAAATGACCTTTGGCATTCGGGAGTTCACTGGAAGTTTTTAGCCGACCGAAGGGTTTTGAAAAAGGGGAGGCATCTCTCGGCCGATCGCGCCATGAAGCGGTTTAGGGCCGCTATTCTCCCGGTTAGGCGTTGGACCTCTTTGACAGATGCCGGGGATGCCATTTGTTGGAGAGCTTGAATCTTCTGGGGGTTAGCCTCGATACCCCGCTGGGAGACCATGAAGCCAAGAAACTTCCCGGAGTTGACGCCGAAGGCACATTTGGTCGGGTTGAGTCTCATCCCATATTTGTGCAGTGTTGCAAAGCTCTCTGAGAGGTCCTCGACATGCCGTGGCGCTTCCTTGCTTTTGACCAGCATATCGTCCACATACACCTCCATGTTCCGGCCGATTTGCTCCTTGAATACCTTGTTGACCAACCTCTAGTAGGTGGCACCTGCATTTTTAAGACCAAAAGGCATAACACGGTAACAGTAAGTACCTCGGTCAGTTATGAAGGCGGTCTTTTCTTCATCTTCAGGGGCCATTCGGATCTGATTGTAGCCTGAATAGGCGTCCATGAATGACAGCATCTGGTGGCCTGAGGTGGCGTCCACGAGCTGGTCGATCCGAGGGAGGGGGAAGCTGTCCTTCGGGCAGGCTTTGTTAAGGTCGGTGAAGTCGATGCAGATTCTCCATTTGCCGTTGACTTTTTCACCATGACGACGTTTGACAGCCAGCTCGGGTAATTTACCTCTCGGACGAAATTGGCCTTGATGAGTTTGTCTACCTCTTCTTCAATGGCCTTTTGTCGCTCTGGGACGAAGCTCCTCTTTTTCTGCTTGACAGGTCTGCGCATCTCGTCCACATTGAGATGATGGAAGAGAACCTCGGGGCTGATCCCTGGCATGTCGGAGGCGGACCAGGCGAAGATGTCAGCGTTACTTCGGAGGAACCTGATCAATCTGTGCCGAGGCTCTCCTTTGAGCAGCGACCCAATTTTTATGGTTCGGTCGGGACGAGCCTCATCCAGCGGTACCTCCTCCAAGTCCTCGCGAGCATCTAGCCTATCAACCTCTGGCATTCTAGACTGAAGGCTTGTGACAAAGCACTGCCGAGCCATGGCTTGACTTCCCTGAACAACTCCCACTCCTCGCTCGGTGGGAACTTCATGGATAGATGCGGGATGGAGACAACTGCCTTGAGGGACATTAGACCGGGCCTGCCGAATATTGCGTTGTAGGGGGATCTGAGGTCGGTTACTAGGAAATCTGTCTGTACAATAGTCACAAGGGGCCAGGTTCCCGCGCGGACCGTCAGGGTGACGACCCCTTCCGGGACGACGACGTCGCCCGTGAATCCCATCAAGGTGGAATCCATGGCTCGAAGGTTTTCTATGAGTAATTTCATCCTGGCAAACACACCGAGGTACAAAACATTTACCGAACTTTCACTATCAACTAGGATTCGGCTTACATCATAGTTGTTCAAATTAAGGGATACAACTAGTGCATCATCGTGGGGAAGCTGTATCCCTAGAAGATCATCATCGGAGAAGGAGAGCTTGCCCGTCCGTGCCTTCTTTGGCGCCGACCCTTCACTGTCGTCCCTGGGGCTCGATCCGCCAGCCTCTTCTATCATATTAATGCGGCCGATCACGGGCGGATTCGGTGGAGGAGGAGGTTGTTGAATTTTGGGCTGGCGGTCACCTCCTTGTTGTTGTGGCTCGGGCGCCCTCCTGAACTGATTCAGTCACCCCCGCTGGATCAGTCTCTCAATTTCGTTTTTCAGCTGCCAGCATTCTTCAGTATCGTGACCGTGCTCCCTATGATAGCGGCAGTATTTGGTAGGATCTCTTCGGGTCGGGTTCCCTCGGAGAGGTATTGGCCGGGGGAGCTGGCGCTCTATCTCCATGAGGATTTGCGCCCGGGGCATGGTCAATGGAGTGTAGTGGTTGAATCGCCTGGGAGGGCTCCGGGAGCGATTCCTTGGCGGCAGCGGAGGGACTCTCTGGCGGTGAGGCGGACTTGGTCGCCGGGCAGGACGGTGCCTGTCGGGGACTTTGGGCTCCTTCTTCTTTGCCTGCTCAGCGCGGGCAATTCTTCACGATTTCTCGACCCTAGCGTACTTGTCCGCCAGGGCCATCATATCAGATAGGCTGGGGGGGGTAGCTGACCTCCATTGCTAGATAGAAGTCGCTCTCCTTCGAAACTCCCCCCGCCAGAGCAGACATGGCCACCTCATGATTAAGGTGGTCCACCTCCAGCATGGCCTTATTGAAACAGCCAAGGTAATTCCTCAAAGACTCCCCCTCTCTCTGCTTGACTTTGGAGAGGGAGTCAGATCTTCGTCGGTGGCGGCGGCTGCTGACGAACTGACCAATGAAAAGGCAGCTCAGCTCGTCAAACGAATCGATAGAATCCGGCTTCAAATCATTGAACCAGGTTCGGACGGATCCTCTGAGGGTGGAGGGGAAGGCGCGGCAGAGGACCACATCAGATGCTCCGTGGAACATCATTATTGACCGGAAGCTGCTAAGATGGTCGTCCGGGTCAGAAGAGCCGTGGTAAGGCTCGACGGTTGGTAACTTGACGTGGGAGGGAATCACTTCCTCCATGATCCTCTTAGAGAAAGGGATGCCATGTTCCGCCTTGGGCTGGGGCGGATGGGCCTGCTTGGCGGCGTCCAGCTCCTGACGCATTTCCTGGATCTGACGACGGATCTCCTCTTCACCAGCCAGAGGGGGAGCTGGGCGAGAGGATCATAGAGACAGCGTCGAATCATGGTGGGAAGTCACCGGTGAGAGAGATCGGGCTCGCCGAGATCTGGGAGGATCTCCGTTGTGACCGCCTCGCGGGATCGGCTTGTCTCCTCTAGGTCGGTGTGGGGGGTCCGCGGATTTGTGCGGACTGGAGGAGGAGGTCGCCGGTGAAGAAGGAACCGCCGCTTCCTTATGAAAGTGTGGAGCAGGAGGAGCCGTGAGGCGCTCCTGAACCAGATGGGTCAGAGTTTGAACTTGTTGGACCAGCGAAGCAAACTGGTCCTGGGTCACCGGGATGGCAGGCGGTGACGGAGTTTCGACTGGTGGTGGTTGCGGCGCTACACCGCTCGTCGGATCAGGCCTTTGGGAAGCGACCTGATCTTGAGCTTCTGAGGTTGCTCTTCTCCGGTTGGCCATTAGAGAGGTTCTACTCCGGATTTGGATTCTTATCTCCTCTTTTCAAGTTTTAATGGGATTTGAGGCCCTTCCTCTAGCGCCAATCTGTTGCCGCCGGGATCCGTCCTCCGACTCGGACGCAGTCGATCCCCAAAGGGGGGGGCGGACCTGCACAAAAGTCCTCGCGCGAGAGGCGTTGGGGGTGGCCCTCCGCGGAAGACCCTCCGACGCTCAAGTCAGTGGAGAAAAAATCGACGATCAACCAGACAATGGGGAGGTGGATCTCTCTGGGAGGCCTCTCTGGGGGCGGCCAATCGGGAGCTCTAAAAGGGCAAGAGCGCCGACGAGCTGCCGGCGAGGAAGCAGGAGAGTGAGGAGTGAGGGTGTGAGCGCGCGCGAATGTGCGTGCGTCCAAGAGCGCATACCTGAGGGGATCTGCCAGCGTCGTAGTTATATGTTGTCACCTGTGTCTTGAGCGCCTTCTGGAAGGTTCAGAGGTTGTTAGGATACGGAGGTGGATAGAATCAGGCCGTTATGGGGCCGTTGGAATCCATATCCTGTTTGTTAGGGGATCGACGGCCAGAAGAGCTTCTTGATGACTGAGATCTGGCTGAGTAGACCTGGGGTGGTTATGATAGGTCCTAGGCCACGTTTCGATATGATTCCTTGTCTAGGATGTCGTTATTGTAAGCCTGGGCTCTCCCACGTCAGGTTCCGCGGAGGTGAGTATTGGATTGTGGGTCGCTTAACGAAGCCGGGCCATGGCAACTCGGAGGGAAACGAGCTATGGAATCCCGGGAAGGCCGAGCTACAAAAGCCCGAAAGGGCCGAGCTACGGAAGCCCGGGGAAGCCGAGCTACGGAAGCCCGGGAAGGTCGAGCTGCGGAAGCCCGGGAAGCCAAAGGGAGGAGATCGGCCTTAGCCGCCTTGCATGAATATTAATGCAATGATAATTTTACCCTCCAACAGGCTCCTTGAAACATCTTTCTCAAAAGCATCGTTGCCTACTTGTCTCCATCCTCATGTATTGGTTTTTTTGTTTTTTCAAAATAATCTTCCCTCGAAAGCTCTCGATAACCCATCATGTACGAAACGTCGCTGGGAATGGACTTGTAGCTTTCGATAACCCATCATGTACGAAACATCGCTGGGAATGGACTTGCAGGTCAAAGGAGTAACTTAGCTGACTTGAAAATGAACGATCTTTCATAGAGATACTGGAAGTAGACAAATTAATGAGCTTTAAGAATTGGAGTTGGTGGTTAGGTAGGATCCGTGGGTATCTTTAAGATAGTAACTGTAAGCATTTTATTGTTTATTATATGTTTGATGTATTATACGCTTCAATCATTTAATATATATATATATATATATATATATATATATATATATATATATATATATATATATATATATATATATATATATAAAAACTTTTTTCAACCTTCGGATGCTACCAACCGAAGGAAAAACTCAAGTTGATCTATTTATAAATTCTTCCGTCACATTTTCATCCTGAATTAGTTAAGTTCTATGATCATATCTGATATGGCTGATCCAGCACCATCAGGGTTAACCGTAAGGGAGAGTGATGGCATCCTGCTTTGGCCTCCGAGGCATCATTCAACCTCCGAGGCCCGCTTCGGCCTCCGAGGCACCATTTAACCTCCGAGGCCCGCTTCGGCCTCCGAGTCATCATTCAACCTCCGAGGCCCGCTTCGGCCTCCGAGGCACCATTCAACCTCCGAGGCCCACTTTGGCCGCCTTCAGCCTTGAGCTTCCGCCATGGTCTGACCCTCAGGACCAGTAGCTTATAGCTACGAGCCACCTGGCATGCCCACGTGATCCACTACTTGCCTGCTACAGTGCATCGCCATGCCCCATTAAGACGTATGGCCCACCACGCACCCATAACAGTGCATGGCCATACCCTGTTACGGCATGTGGTCCACCACTTATCTGTAACCACGTATGGCCATATCCCGTTACGGAGTACGATCCACTGCTTGCCTGTGGCTATATATGGCCATACCTCATAACGGCGCGCGCCTGTTGCAACCATAGCCACCCGACACGCATAATACCGTATTGGCAGGTGGCGAATGAGGTAGAACACCTCTAACATGCCCACGACCTATCACAATCAACCTTGCTTTTTTGTCCGTTATCGGATAACAGTATCTCGAAATCATGAATCTTCTGGAAGCATGAGGGAGGGAGATCTTGGAACAGGTATAAAAGCTCACACTTACAATGAGGGAAGGATTCTGAACCCTAACTCTCTATCTTTCTTCTGCTAGCTAACTCTTGTCTGTTCCCGAGTGGCTGACTTGAGCGTCGGAGGGTCCCCACCGGAACATCCGGTCTCCGAGGACTTTTCTTGCTGGAGTCCGGCGAGGAGGACCTCCGTTTCCCTGGCGTTCAAAGAAGGTGACTCAGCATCAACAGATTGGCGCGCCAGGTAGGGAGAGAAAGAAGAGAAGAGCTTCGAACCTGTCAGCGACGACCTCTCTTTCCCTGAGCTCTCAAACGATGGTGACGACCCGTGCGCGAGAGGTCTCCACCAGTCGCCCTGGGGGCAGTGTCAAGGGGCTGATCCACTAGCGGCTAGTCCCTCAACTCCCTTAGCCAACGTTCCTGCACTACAACCGCAGCAGCTTCAAGAAGACCAGCTTGCCGCCTTCGCTGCGCAAGTCCAATCTTTGGCAACGGTGGTCCAAGGCCTGCAACATCAAGCGGTGGCTGAGCAGCAACCGGAGCCCCTCGCGTTAGTGCCAGGAGTCATCCAACCCAGCCAGCACTCTTTCCGGAGAAGGTCTCCTACCCGAGAAGCTTGTCACCGCCGCGCTTCACCCAAGCCTCACCGCCACGAAGCCTCCAAGAGACCTCGGTCACTCTCTCGCCACGCTAGTGCATCTCCCAAGCGGCAACATGGGAAGGAGGTGGAGTGCATTCATTAGCATCGCCGTCACTCTTCCCCCTCCTTAGATTCCTTGAGGGAGGGGTCCTTCGATGGCAGAATAGCCCACCGAGCTGAGCGTCAACTCAACAAGTACAATCAGCGGTTGAGGAGCTCAGCCGCCGGATCAGCAACCCACCAGAGGCGAACTACGATAGCCGGCCACCGATGTCCTATCGGATCATGGAGGAGCCGATCTAACCCGGTTCCGCCTTCCTCAGCTGGACCCGTATGATGGGACCACGGACCCTCTGGACCATTTAGAAAGTTACAAGGTCCTCGTGCAAGTCCAGGGGGCGACCAATTCGCTTCTATGCATCGCCTTCCCCGCCACTTTGAAGAAAGCTGTTCGAGCTTGGTACTCCCGCCTGCCGCCGCGGAGTATCAACTTCTTTCGCCAGCTGGAGAGGGCCTTCCTGGCCCATTTTGATGCCTGTCGAAAGATTCCAAGGGTGGTAGATAGCCTCTTCTCCATCCAGCAGAAGAGTGGCGAGTCCATGCGAGACTACGTCGCTCGGTTTAAGGAGGCAGCCCTAGAGGTCTACAACCTCGAGGATTCGGTGGCCACCTTCGCCTTAAAGCGAGGGCTCCGTCCCTCCCGCTTTATGTACTCCCTCGACAAGAAGCCGCCTGGCTCCTACGCCGAGCTCCTGAGCCGGGCCCAGAAGTACATCCGCGCTGATGAGGCTGACTCCTCTCGGCGTGAGGCTAGTGGAAGCACCACCAAGAAGCCAGCTCGTCCAGAGTCTGCTGAAATTCGCCTAGAAGGCCTAAGCCTCCTCGTCGACAAGACAACCATTCCCGAGCTCCTGCACCAAGAGACGGGCCCTACACTCCTCTGCTCGCCCCGATATCACACATCCTACTCGAGATCGAGGGCGAGCCCTATCTTCAGCGCCCTCCTCCAATGAATCCGAAAATCCCCCGCAACAAGAGCCTCTACTGCCGCTACCACCGGAACCATGGCCACGACACCGACGACTGTCGCCAGCTAAAGAAGGCGATAGAGGACCTTATCCAGCATGGCTATCTGGGGAAGTTCGTTCAAAGGAACAACCCGGGAGTTCCTGGCCCATCAGCGCCGCCGCCACCAATGATCGACAATGCTCCAACCGAGAAGACGGTGACGATGATTTCCTGAGGGGCAGGCAGCCCACCCAAGAAGCCAAGGGGGGAGGGAGAGTTAGATTCTGTAATCCTTTTTTCTAAAAGGGACTTAGAGGGGATGGTCAATAAAAATGATGATAGCGTCGTTATGTCTATGGCGATAGCTAAGCACCCTGTAAAAAGAATTCTGGTTGATAGTGGGAGCTCGGTGGATATTTGAATTATGATGCTTTTGTTCACATGAACCTGTCACCCGATCTGCTTCGGTCTATTACCACTCCCCTGATGGGGTTCACCGAAGATTCTGTGAAGGTCGAAGGGAAGATCACTCTTCCTATCATGGCTGGCATGGCCCCGCGTCAAAGCACAGTTTTCATGAGCTTCCTGGTGGTCTGGGTGCCTCTCACCTACAACGCCATACTCGGAAGGCCCGGACTTAACCTCTTGGATGCCATAATCTCCACCAAAAGGCTCCTAGTGAGATTTCCAACCAACGAAGGGGTCGGGGAGATGCATGGGGAGCAGAACCCACCGCCACTGTGCTGCCACATGGCCCCTAGCCCTCAGGGGGTGATGCCCACACCTGCACCAGAAGCGCTGGACCCCCGAGACTCGGAGAGGAGGGGAGAACCGACCGAGCATCTATTGTCCTTCCCCCTGGGGGAGGACCCGGTGCAGACCATTCAAATAGGGGCTCTGCTTCCGGAGGAGGCTCGCAGCCAGCTCCTTGCTTTCCTGCGAGCCAATGCCGATATCTTCGCTTGGTCGACATCCAACATGCCAGCATTCTGGAGGAAGTGATTACCCACCAACTCAACATTAAGCTGGAGTGCCGACATGTCCGGCAGAAGAAAAGGAGCTTTGCTCCAGACAGACAGAAGGCCATAGATGAAGAGGTGCACAAGTTGACGACGGCCGGACACATTCGCGAGGTGCACTACCCCGATTGGCTGGCGAATATTGTAATGGTCCGCAAGGCCAGTGGAAGTTGGAGGATGTGCGTGGACTTCACCGACCTCAACAAGGCGTCCCCCAAGGACAGCTTCCCACTGCCTCGGATCGACCAACTGGTAGATGCTACGTCTGACCACAAGACCCTCAGCTTCATGGATGCATTCTTGGAGTACAACCAGATCAGGATGAACCTGGCTAATGAAGAGGCGACCTCCTTTGTCACCGAGAAGGGGATATACTGCTACAAGGTGATGCCGTTCGGGTTGAAGAATGCAGGGGCCACCTACCAGAGGTTGATGAACAAGGTCTTCGAGGACCAGATCGGGCGCAACATGGAGGTGTACGTAGACGACATGCTAACCAAGAGCACCCACGCCACGGACCATGTTGTTGACCTTGCGGAGACCTTTGCCAACCTGCGCCGGTACCGAATGAGGCTGAACCCCTGCAAGTGCGCCTTCAGGGTTGCGGCGGGCAAGTTCCTGGGCTTCATGGTGATGCAGCGAGGAATTGAAGCCAACCCAGATAAAATCCGAGTCATCTTGGATATGAGGCCCCCAGCTAATAAGAGGAAGGTGCAGCATCTGACCGGGAGGGTGGCAACCCTAAGCCGCTTCATGTCAAGGTCGGCAGAGCGGTGTCTGCCCTTCTTTAAGGCACTGCGCAAGGTTAACAGCTTCGAGTAGACGAAGGAGTGTCAGGAAGCTTTCGAGGAGCTAAAGAAATTTCTATCTACTCCCCCATTGCTGTCTAAGTTGAGGAGTGGGGAGGAACTCTTTTTGTATCTAGCAGCTTCCCCCGAGGCCGTCAGCTCCGTGCTTATCCGCATGGATGCCGACGGAGTGCAAAAGCCAGTCTACTACACCAGTAAAGTGCTTCACAGTGCCGAGACGAGATACTCTAAGACTAAGAAAATCATCTTCGCCCTGGTAGTCTCAGCTCAGCGCTTCCGACCCTACTTCCAAGCTCATTCGATCATAGTGCTCATGGACCAACCACTTTGGACTATTTTGTCCCGTCCTGACACTTCCGGTCGGCTGGCCAAATGGGCCATCAAGTTGGGGGAGTTTGATTTATCCATTCGGCCAAGGCCTGCAATGAAGTCCCAGGTGTTAGCCGACTTTCTGATCGAGTGCACTTGGGCAGAGGAGCATCCGGAGGAGTTGCACTCGGAGGTGCATATGGAGTCCCCTATGGCCGAGGGGGTGGAGAAGGAAGATTGGATCCTTCATGTGGATGGAGTGGTAAATTCTCAAGGGAGTGGAGCTGGACTTATTCTTGCGAGTCCTGAGGGGGAGGTGGTAGAGTATGCCCTCCGGTTTTTGTTTCCAGCCACCAACAACCAAGCGGAATATGAAGCCTTGCTGGCAAGGATGAAGCTAGCCAAGGAGCTCGGTGCGGAGCATCTGAGGGCCTTCACGGACTCCCTGCTTATCTCCGGGCAGGTCGCTGGGGAGTACGAGGCTAGAGACCTGACCATGTCCCGCTACCTGAGCAAAGTGCAGTCTCAAGCCTCTCGATTTGCATATTTCCATGTCAGCTACATTCCCCGAGCAAAAAATGCCAGGGCTGATGCGTTGTCCCGCTTGGCCACTTCGATCGATGGGACCTTGGAAAGGACGTATGTGGAGCATCTGCAAGTCCCAAGCATTGAACGGCAGTGGAGGAAGCACTGTCGGTCGAGCAGGAGCCCTCTTGGATGGATGCCTACATCTGATACTTGACCGATGGCACCCTCTCTGAAGACCCGGCTGAGGCCAGACTGCTCAGGAGATGGGCCCCGAGGTTCCTGATGATGGATGGAAAGCTCTACCGAAGATTGTTATCATACCCGGTCCTCAAGTGCGTCGGGCCTATTGAAGCTGATTACATCTTGCGAGAAATCCATGAAGGCATATGCGGGAGTCATCTAGGGGGCAAAGCCCTAGCGTACAAGGCCCTGCAGCAGGATTATTATTGGCTGACCATGAGGAAAAACGCGGCCGAGCTTGTCAAGAAGTGTGATAGCTGCCAGCGCCATGCCAACATCCAGCAGCAGCCGATGTCTCAGCTGACCCCTCTAGCGGCACCTTGGCCTTTCGCCCAGTGGGGTATGGACATCTTGGGGCCGTTCCCTCCAGCCTCCGGTCAGCCCAAGTTCTTGCTGGTGGCTGTCGACCACTTCACCAAATGGATCAAGGCTGAGGCGCTTGCCAAGATCACTGAGAGTAAAGTGAGGTCCTTCTTTTGGAAGTCTATAATATGCCAGTTCAGGCTCCCACATACCCTGGTCACCGACAACGGCCGGCAGTTTGACAATGCATCCTTCCAAGGATTCTGCGCCGAGCTGGGCATCCTTCAGCGATTCACCTCGGTAGGCCACCCTCAGACCAATGGTGCGGCCAAGATGACCAACCGCATTATGCTCCAAGGACTAAGAGCCCGGCTTGATGACTACAAAGGGCGTTGGGTGGAGGAGCTTTCCAACATGCTATGGGCCTACCACACAACGCCACGAGTCCCCACCGGAGAGACCCCCTTCAGCCTCGTCTTCGGATCCGAGGCCGTCATTCCTGTGGAGATCGGCGCCCTGAGCCCCAGAGTGGAAGCCTACAGCGAGGAAGACAACCCGAGCCAGTTGCGGGCCAAACTCGATCTGGTGGAGGAGGTGCGGGACCGGGCATGACTCTGGATGGCAGCCTACCAACAGCGGATGGCCAGGTATTACAATGCTCGTGTTCACCCTAGAACCTTCTTGCCGGGAGATCTAGTCCTTCGGTGGGCCGAAGTTTCAAAACCGACGGAAGGAGGCAAACTAGCACCGAACTGGGAAGGGCCATACTGGATCACCGAGGCGCTCCGCCATGGAGCGTACAAAATAGAAGAGCTGGACGGAAAGCCACTCCCGCGACGTGGAACGCCGACAACCTCCGTCGGTATTATCAGTAGCGTACCCTTTTCTTTACATAAAATTTCATGCTTGTATTCTTTTGAGGCCCTTGCCCTGCACTTGAAATTAATAAAATAGGAGTTTAAGCATCTCAGCTCCTCAACAAAAGCTCAATGTACCATTGGCATCGAAGACCCGATGTACCATCGGATTTAAAAAGCCTAATGTACCATTGGCAACGAAGACCCGATGTACCATCGGATTCAAAAAAGCCCAATGTGCCATTGGTATCGAAGACCCGATGTACCATCGGATTCAAAAAAGCCCAAGGCCAGCTCAGCATAAAAAGCCCAGTGTACCACTGGCAGATCGATATACCATCGGCTCTCAACAAAAAACCCAATGTACCATTGGCAACGAAGACCCGATGTACTATCAGATTCAAAAAGCCCGAGGCCAGCTCGACATGAAAAGCTCAGTGTACCACTGGCAGACTGATGTACCATCGGCTCTTAACAAAAAGCCCAATGTACCATTAGCAACGAAGACCCGATGTACCATCGGATTCAAAAAGCCCGAGGCCAGCTCGGCATAAAAAACCCAGTGTACCACTGGCAGATCGATGTACCATCGGCTCTCAACAAAAAGTTCAATGTACCATTGGCAACGAAGACCCGATGTACCATCGGATTCAAAAGCCGAGGCCAGCTCGGCATGGAAAGCCCAGTGTACCACTGGCAGACCGATGTACCATCGGCTCTCAACAAAAAGCCTAATGTACCATTGGCATCGAAGACCCGATATACCATCGGATTCAGAAAAGCCCGAGGCCAGCTCGGCATGAAAAGCCCAGTGTACCACTAGCAGACCGATGTACCATCAGCTCTCAATAAAAAGCCCAATGTACCATTGGTAATGAAGACCCGATGTACCATCGGATTCAAAAAGCTCGAGGCCAGCTCGGCATGAAAAGTCTAATGTACCACTGGCAAACCGATGTACCATCGGCTCTCAACAAAAAGCCCAATGTACCATTGGCAATGAAGACTCGATGTACCATCGGATTCAAAAAGCTCGAGGCCAGCTCGGCATGAAAAGCCCAGTGTACCACTGGTAGACTGATGTACCATCGGCTCTCAACAAAAAGCCCAATGTATCATTGGCAACGAAGACCCGATGTACCATCGGATTCAAAAAGCCCGAGGCCAGCTCGGCATGGAAAGCCCAGTGTACCACTGGCAGACCGATGTACCATCGGCTCTCAACAAAAAGCCCAATGTATCATTGGCAACGAAGACCCGATGTACCATCAGATTCAAAAAGCCCAATGTACCATTGGCATCGAAGACCCAATGTACCATTGGATTCAAAAAGCTCAAGGCCAGCTCAGCATGAAAAGCCCAATGTACCACTGACAGACCGATGTACCATCGACTCTCAATAAAAGCCAAATGTACCATTGGCAACGAAGACTCGATGTACCGTCGGATTCAAAAAGCCCGAGGCCAGTTCGGCATGAAAAGCCCAGTGTACCACTGGCAGACCGATGTACCATCAGCTCTCAACAAAAAGCCTAATGTACCATTGGCAACGAAGACCTGATGTACCATCAGATTCAAAAAGTCTGAGACCAGCTCAGCATGGAAAGCCCAGTGTACCACTGGCAGATCGATGTACCATCGGCTCTCAAAAAAAAGCCCATATACCATTGGCAGCGAAGACCCGATGTATCATTGGATTTAAAGAGCCCGTTGTCCCCTCGGCACTCTAGGGCTGATGTTCCATTAGTCCCCGGAGGTTCGGATCCTTGGGGCAGACGCGGCCCCAGTCTCGACCTTGGCGCTCCCAGAGGTTCGGTTCTACATGGCTAAGTTGCTCGTGAGTGGTAAGAAGCTACCCCTCGGTGCCGATGAAGCCCCTAGGGGTCCCACATCAGCAACCCAAGGGCTCGGAAATGAGATGTTATTGAATAAAAATAGTTTCATTAATGAAGTGTTTATAAAATGCCGACCGAGTCGGATTTGATACCAAAAAAAATGTAAAGTAAAAGAACAAAATTAAGGTCCAGCCGCGGGCTCGCCATCCGAGGCCTTATCAAACTCTTGGTCCAGCTCGATGTCCATGACCTGGGGGAGGTTCAAAACTCGGGCAACTTTCTCCTTGGCATCGTTAAACCCCTGGATGTAGAAATCTGCATTAGCTTCAACTAGCTCGTGGGTAAAGTGCTCCGATGCCTTGAACTCCTCCACGGACGCGGCAGCCCTGACCTCGGCGGCTGCCTCCACCTCAGCGGCTCGGGCCTCCCTCTCTGCAGCCAGAGAGGCTACCGTCGCCCTCTCGGCCTCCTTGGCATTTACCTCTTCCTCAACGCGCTTTGCCTGATCCTCGGCTACTTGAATGGCCAAGTTCAAGTCGGCTATATGAAGGTTTTGGGCCTCAATCGTGCCCTCGACCTCTGTGAGCTGGTTGAGCGCCACCCGCTGTCGGTTGGCCTCGACCTTGGCTCTACTCTCAGCCTCCTTTATTTTGTCGGCGCACTCAGCCATTACCAATTCCAAGGCCTTCTCCACAGCCTCGGCTCGGGCCTGGGCGTCCTCGGCATCCTGTTGGACTTGGCGGATGACAGCTTCTCCCTCGCCGATGGCCTCCCGAGCGAACACAAAGGAGTTGGTCACCTGCGCTCAAGGTGTCAGCTATGCAACTTGTTTAAGAGCTCTAAATCAAGGGCAAAGGAAAAGCTACTTACTCGGACGAGGGCTGAGAAAACCTCCCGGAAGAACCTATTCGCTCCCAGATTCTGGAGCTCCTCCTGAATGTCGGGCTGAACGACATGGGACATGAGTTGTTCAGTCTGGTGCCCGTCGTTTATTAAAGAGAACCCGCGAGGGGTCGGCCCAGCCCTGCTCCCCTCGGCATTTTTGATGTGCTCCGGCTCGGCACGCGGTGGGCTGCTCGTCGGTATCTGTTCGGGGGTGGACTCACCGCCCCTGACGGCCCTTCCCCCCAACTCTTGTCTGCTTCGGCCGAGGTTGGTTTGTGGGGAGCCTGGGGCTCCACCATCACCGGCTCCTCTGTCGTCGCCCTTTCGGCCCTCGCCCCTTCTGGTGGGGTATCAGCCGTCAGATCCACCTCCGGTTAGTGGAGACTTACGCTGCTCGGCCGGCGGAGATACCCGCACAGTAAAACGCTTCGGGGTCGGCACCTGCTGCCCCCTCTCGGGCCGTCCCATGCCCTCATCCTCTTGATCGCGGCCTTCCTGACCATGGCGGTCGGAGGCTTCATTGCTGCACAGCATCAGTCAGAGTCAGTAAAAAAAAGAGAGAGAAGAAGGAGGAAAGGGCAATTTGGCTAAGTGCTGGGGCGTCTATTACTCACCGCTCTGTGTGGTGAGGTCTACCAGCCGGAGGTTGTGCTCCGACAGAAGCAAGTTGTATCTGGGATGTCGGCAGTCAACAGTTGCCCTAGCGCTTCTTGATCTCCTGGGAGGATGGTGGAGTTCATGTTGGGTCGGAGGTCGGGATCCCCCTACCGGGACTTGACTTGATCAAGGTCAACAAAAAGAAACGGGATTTCCATCCCTTGACCGAGGAATGGAGAAGTAACTTGAGGATGCGACCGGATCAGGGCTGGAATAGCCACCAACCACTCTGCTGCCTGAGGGTGTAAAAGCAGTGGAAGAGGGAGAGTCGGGGGGTGATTTGGAGGTGGTGGCAAAGGATAAGAAAGGCACAAACGGTCCGAAGGGAGTTCAGGACCAGTTGAGTAGGAGTCAGGGAGTAATAGTCTAAAAGGTTGATAAAAAAGGGTGAAAGGGTAGATAAAGCCCTAATCTAAGGGATATTTCATAAACGACCACTCTACTGGGCCAGGAGGAGACCACCCTATCATCAGGGGTCAGAAGGAAGAGCCCGACATCTCGGGGTACATGGTAACGGGCTCTAATCTTTGCTAAGTCTTGGCCTATTACTGTGGAGGCGGTCTCCGTCGGAGATTCCGCCCCCGCCCTGGTGGAGGTGCCAGCCACCGCCTAGCGCCTCCTTGCTAGGGCTCGGCCGGTCGTCGCCGAGCGTCCCCTTGCAGGAGCCCTGGCAGCAACCGGTCGTTGGAACAAAGGAATACCATGAAGAAGAGGGAGATGGAGAGGCACAAAGCCTCGAGGGAGAAATATGGTTGTCGAAGGGAGCAGAAGAAGTCCAAGATGGCAAGGAGGCCATGACAAAAGTTTGGGAAACAAGAAGGAAAGATCGGGAAGGACAGAAGGCTAACCTAGAGAAAGAAATGGCGGGGGGCAATTCTCAAGTTGTAGAGGGAGCAGAGGACCTGAGGAAGAAGATAACTGAAGCAAAGTGACGAGTATTCAGCCTTCGCCCAGGTTTTGTCAAGTTTCAAATCATCCCGCCTCGATTTGCCAGCCACGCGGACTCCCGCTATAGGCTGGGCTGCCTCGGTAGGCGTCCGGTGCGTGGAACAAACCACCTCCGGCCAATGATGGGACACCGCTGATGTCAGCGCCATGATGGCAATGATGCGGCCGATTTTTGCGAATTTCAAAAGGACAACCCCACCTCAAGGGCGATCGCGGCAAATCGGACGGACAGTAGCGACTGCCCCTTCACATCCCCCAAGTCGCCCATACTAAGTTATCACATCATCCAGAGACACGTGTCCGAAAGCAGTTGGCAGTAGACGGGGATCAGCCACTAGGGAGGTGACACCCCTTTCGCTTCGCCAGGATGGACCCACTCCGTTTCAGAGGCGAGGGGCATCTGATATGGCTGATCTAGCACCGTCAGGGTTAACGGTAAAGGAGACTGACGGCATCCCACTTTGGCCTCCGAGGCACCATTCAACCTCCGAGGCCCGCTTCGGCCACCTTCAGCCTTGAGCTTTTCGGCCTCGGCCTTGAGCTTTCGCCATGGTCTGACCCTCGGGACCAGTAGCTTATAGCTACGAGCCACCTGGCATGCCCACGTGGTCCACTACTCGCCTGCTACAGTGCATCGCTATGCCCCATTAAGACGTATGGCCCACCACGCACCCGTAACAGTGCATGGCCATACCTCGTTACGGCATATGGTCCATCACTTGCCTGCAACCACGTATGGCCATATCCTGTTATGGAGTATGATCCACCGCTCGCCTGCGGCTGCATATGGCCATACCTCATAACGGCGCGCGCCTGGTGCAACCATAGCCACCCGACATGCATAATACCATATTGGCAGGTGGCGAATGAGGCAGGACACCTCTGACATGCCCACGACCTGTCACAATCAACATTACTTTTTGTCCGTTATCGGACAACAGTATCTCGAAATCATGAATCTTCTGGAAGCATGAGGGAGGGAGATCTTGGAACAAGTATAAAAGCTCACACTTACAACGAAAAAAGGATTCTGAACCCTAACTCTTTAGCTTTCTTCTGCTAGCTAACTCTTGTCTGTTCATGAGTGACTGACTGGAGCGTCGAAGGGTCCCCACCGAAATATCCGGTCTTCGAAGACTTTTCTTGCAGGAGTCCGGCGAGGAGGGCCTCCGTTCCCTGGCATTTAAGGAATGTAACTCGGCGTCAACAACATCGTTAAATGATAACGCTAATTTGCCACTAAATTTATCGTTATTTTAGTAGAGTTTAAGAGACCTTATTTTTTGAATGAAATGGTGGCACCTAGTATGGTCTGTTAAATAAAAAACCACACAAACAAAACCTAAGAAACCTTAAGGGTCTGTTTGGATGGGAGGAAATGGAGGGGAAGGAAAGGGAAAGGAGGTAAAAGGTCACAAATTATCTTGTTTGGAAGGAGGGTGAAAGAAAGAGGGGGAAGAGAATGGAAGTAACTGGTTCCCCTCCTTTTTCTCCCAGCGAGCGTAAATTTGTTAACCCCCAAATGAGGGGTAAGCTAGGGGAGGGAAAAAGTTTAAGTCATACTTTCTGGGAAGACCAAAATACCCCTTATTTTCTATTCTTCATTCTTTCACTCCCCAGTTTATTTCCTATTTTGAAGGGATATAATTGTCACATAACGCTTCCCTTCTTTTTCCTCTCTCTATCCAAACAAGATAATTGATATTACCCTTCCTTTTCCTTTCATCCTTTCCAAACAAGAGAAGAAGAGCAACCATTCCTTCCCCTTCCTTTCCCTTCCATTCCTTTCCTTCTTTTTACTCTCTCCTTCCTTTCCCTCTAAAATCCAAACAAAGCCTAAGCAAATTTTATTCTCAATAGAAATTATTAAAAAAAAAAAACTAACCAGATAGACTTTTTAAGATGATTTGCCGAATATTCTTAATTGATTTGGTAACCTTTGCGGCTGACTGGTGTTCTCTTTTTCACATGCTGTGACCTAGCTAGCAAGAGCTTATATGAGGATTTAAATTATTTTTTAATAATTTTTTAAAAAATTAAATTTTTATCAATCAAAATCTTTCTTCAATATCTTTACGCTTTTGAGCATCTTTTTATTTATGGCATAATCATGCATAATTACAAGCATTATAAAAAAGTATTTCTTTAAAATTAGAGTTATTGTCTTCACCAATTATATATTGCAAAGAAGTTTGCAAGTTTTAAATTATATATTTTCTAAACTTTTTTCTAATATAATGGAAGAAGCATAATTAGTTTACATTTTAAAATATTAGCTATTCTTATGCTAAAAAAGAAACAATAAACATATCCAGAATAACTAATCCCAAACCGTTAATATAATAAAATATAAAACAATGAATTATTGAAAAATTAAAGTAATAGGATTTAATTTATATATAGGTTTAGTTATTGTGCTCACCTTTTATTATTTTATGTTTATCTGTTATTCCTACGAGAATGGCAACTCTCCGTTCATTTACGGCAACGTGGCTTCACCAGAATTTTTTAACTACAAATACGAAAATATCTAGATATTACCATCTTATGCAAATAATGATGCTTTAATTAAAATTTTAGACGAGGTTGTTCATTCTGTTTCTTTCACAAGACGAGTAAAGTAAAGATAATAATATATTCATCACACTAAACAATCATAATTTATTATTCAAGATGATATATCCATTCTACCAACAATCAGCCAAAGCATAGACAAGAAACTTAATTATTGGAGGCAGCGAAAAAAAAAAAAAGAAACAATAATTAATTTAAAAAAACTTAAAGAAAAAAGGAATGATTTCGAAACGTACTGCTTCATTCCAGCAAATGGATTGGAACGTACTGCTTCATTTCACCAAAATAGATTAGAACAGATCTCAGCTACGAGAAACGGAACGGACAGATGATGGACCTTGGGGGGATCGGTGAAGGGGCAGGAACTGAGGACATGGCGCGGACTCGATCGGTGGCCTCCTGCGGTCCTGCCTGTCCAAGAGAACGGCCGTCGGTGGCGGTAGAGCGGCGAGATTGTTATTAGGTGGCCCACTGTTATCGGAAAGGATGAAGATAAAATTTATTTTTTAATCATCTTGAATCGAATTAGGTTATGAAATAGATTTTAAACTTAATAAATTATTTGGTTTACAGATTTTTTATTCTATTTTTCTTTTACTATTATACATAAGCTATTCATGTCATATATTATATAATTTTTTTTATCTAGTACGATGAGTTTGACACCATATCATGGTTCAAAATTAGAGCGTTGAATCGAAGATCGACTTTGTTGAGCTCACACACGAGTCACGGCTACAAACCAGCGGGGGTCGCTTCTTATTCCGAAGATCAACAGCTTCTATTGGTCTCCATCCATGTCTATCTTTTCATGAGCAAAAGTCTATATCTTATCGATGCAGTCCTCAGCATTATAATTTCACAAGGATAGGAGAAAAGAGTGATGATAACGATAGAATGAATTAAATATATTGATTCCTATCATATATGCGGAAATATGGGACCAATATATTTATCCTAATTAATTAAGGAAAGATCGATAAATACCTTCAGCCATTGCTGTTGATTTTCTTCTAGATGAGGGTAAGGATCTTCCACGCCTTGCGGTCTCTCTCAGCGATGGTGTAAACTTTCTCTCAATGAAACCACGCAGGGACCTACCCAGCGATGGTGTAAACTTTCTCTCAATGAAACCAGGCGCAGGGACCTACCCGTTTTATAAACCTGTATGCCTTATCTGTCCATCACAGAGGGCACCACTTTAAACGGATATGGTTGAGGGATTCTTATCTCAATCATGAATTCAAAATTTGAATTCACGCAATCCCTCAATATCAGAATATAGGACCACCTTAATCGTAACTAACTAATACGCTTAATGGAGAAAAAACCAACATTCTCCCACTTGGTCCATATATTCTATTACTATAGTAAGAAACAGAATACATGAATCATGGTAATAGGTCCTCTTAAAATCAGTATTATTTACCATGTATCACTATGTATTATATTTCCCAAACATAAACCCATATAACTTAATGAATAAACCCCATGTTTATTCTAGGTCCAACTTAATGATGCTCATCACAAATAAATGTGTACACTAAATAACTGAATGTGAAAAACATCACAATCATAAAAGAGTTTCATTAATTATAAAATTTATTATTACAATGAATTAAATAAAATAACCAAGACCCATACGGTCTACATGATCCCTAAACTTCTGTAGTGGCATACCTTTAGTCAAGGGATCAGCTATCATCAACTTAGTGCTCACGTGCTCTATAACCACTGTCTTTTCTTTAACACGTTCTCGTATGGCTAAATATTTGATGTCGATATGCTTGCTTCGACTACCACTCTTATTGTTTTTAGCCATAAACACTGCAGCTGAATTGTCACAATAAATCTTTAATGGCTTAGATATAGAATCCACAATTCTAAGCCCAGAAATGAAACTCTTCAATCATACACCATGCGAGTAGCCTCAAAACATGATACGAACTCGCTTCCATGGTGGAAGTAGCAGTCAAAGTCTGCTTGGCGCTCCTCCAAGATACAGCTCCACCAGCAAACATAAATATGTATCCAGATGTTGACTTTCGAGAATCAACATAGCCAGCAAAGTCAGCATCAGAGTAGCCAATTACTTCAAATTTTCAGTCCGTCTGAACATAAGCATGTAGTCCTTGGTACCCTGAAGATACCTCATCACCTTCTTAGCAGCTCTCCAGTGGTCTAAACCTGGATTACTCTGATATCTCCCCAACATCCCAACTGCAAATGCTATGTCAGGCCTTGTACAGACTGAGCATACATCAAGCTACCAATAGCTAAGGCATATGGAGTGTTTTTCATTTCCTCCCTCTCAAAGTCATTCCTTGGGCACTGACTCAAATTGAATCTGTCACCCTTGACTATGGGAGCTATACTCGGCGAACAATTTTTCATCCGAAATCTCTCTAAAATTTTATTGATATAGGTTTCTTGAGATAGACCTAAAACACCTCGAAGTCTGTCTCTTTGAATTTTAATGCCAATGACATAAGAGGCATCACCCATATCTTTCATGTCAAAATTCTTAGAGAGAAATTGTTTCACCTCATGTAACATACCTTTATTATTGGTTGCAAGTAAAATATCATCTACATATAGGATTAGAAACAAATTTTGCTCCCACTGACCTTCTGGTATATACATTGATCCATGATGTTCTCTACAAATCCAAATGAAGAAATCACATCATGAAATTTTAAGTACCATTGCCGAGAGGCTTGTTTCAATCCATATATAGATCTCTTGAGCTTGCATACTAATTGCTCACTATTACTAGAGGAAAAACCTTCAGGTTGTTTCATATAAACCTCTTCCTCTAGATCTCCATTGAGAAATGCAGTTTTCACGTCCATTTGTTGCAACTCTAAATCAAAATGCGCAACAAGTGCCATGATAATGCGGAAGGAATCTTTCTTAGATACAGGAGAAAATGTCTCCTTATAATCAATTCCCTCCCTTTGAGTGAATCTCTTAGCAACGAGTCTTGCCTTATATCGCTCAATGTTGCCTAACAAGTCTTTCTTGGTCTTAAAGACCCATTTGCAGCCAATGGCTTTTACTCCATCAGGCAACTCAACAAGATCCCAGACTCCATTAACTGCCATAGAATTCATCTCATCTTTCATAGCATCATACCATAAATTAGATTCCTTACAATTCATGGCTTGTGAAAACGTTTCAGGATCATTTTCAGCTCCAATGTGATAGTCCGACTCTTGAAGATACACAATATAGTCACTAGAAATTGCTGATTTCCTTTCTCTTGTAGATCTTCTTAATGTTGTAACAACCTCCTCTGAAGGAGTTGATTGTTCAACTATCTCTGGTAACTCATGAGAGACTGGATCTACTAGTTCATTATCAGCAAATTATGAAATTTCAACGACTGGTTGTATAATGCCCGTTTGGTCTTGAGGGGCACTATGAACGATAATCAGTCTGTCACTTGAAGTGGAAGGTTGAGTATCAGAATGCTCCCTTTCAAGGAATCATGCTCTGCAATTGATCACTCCACTGATCAAGTCATTCTCAAGAAATTTGGCATTTCTCGATTCACAATCCTAGTTGTATGAGATGGACAGTAAAATCTATATCCCTTGGACCTCTCGGCATATCCAACAAAATACCCACTAACGGTCCTAGGGTCCAGCTTTTTCTCTTATGGATTGTATACTCTCACTTCACATGGGCATCCCCATACGCGTACATGTCGTAAACTTGGTTTCCAACCTTTAAATAACTCAAATGGCATTTTAGAAACAGCCTTGGTTGGAACTCGATTTAATATGTACACTGCTGTCTTGAGAGCTTCTGTCACAAGGACTTAGGTAGTTTGGAGCTGCTAATCATGCTCCTCACCATGTCCATCAATGTTCGGTTCCTTCTTTCTGCTACACCATTCTGATCAGGTGAGCCAGGTCAACTGTATTGGGCAACAATCCCATGTTCTTGAAGGAACTTCGCAAATAGACCAGGCATTTGTCCATCTTCTGTGTATCTCCCATAATACTCACCTCCTCTATCAGATCTCACAATTTTGATTTACTTTCCACATTGTGTCTCTACTTCTACCTTGAATACCTTAAAGGCATCTAATGCTTCGTTCTTATTATGAAGCAAGTAGAGATACATAAATCGTGAGTAATCATTAATAAAGCAGATAAAGTATTTCGGACCATGAAAATCCATATCCGAACAACAAATGTCCGTGTGTATGATCTCTAATAGGTCTGAACTCCTCTTGGCACCTTTCTTTGACTTATTGGTCTGCTTGCCTTTAATGCAGTCCACACAAGTATCAAAGTCAGTGAAGTCCAAAGTATTGAGTACTCCTTCATTCACTAACCTCTTGATTCTATCTATGGAGATATGTCCCAATCTCCGATGCCACAACATAGAAGAGTTATCATTTACAACACATCTTTTCATGCCAGCCCTAACATGCATTACATCATGAGTGGTATTATTTTGCAAATTAATATAGAAAAGACCATCAGACAAAGTACCATTCCCAACAAGTTCAGATTTATAATATAAACTGGAAGAAGTATCTAAAAAGTTGAAAGAATAACCAAAAGGTACAAGTCTTGAAACTGAAATTAAATTCCTAGAAAAACTAGGTACATAAAAGGTCCTTTCCAAATTTAAAACAAAACACTACTAAGAACTAAGGTGCATGTCCCTATAGCTTCCACATGTGAGCGCATCTTATTTCCTGAAGAGATATACTGCTCACTTCCCACTGGCTTCCTTAAGTTTTGCATACCCTGCAAAGTATTGCAAATGTGGATTGTAGAACCAGAATCAATCCACCATGTGTTATAAATAACATTAGCCATATTAGATTCATAACAGACAAGTGAGATTGTTTTACCTTTCTTTTCAAGCCAAGTCTTGAACTTGATGCAATCCTTCTTCATGTGTCCCTTCTTCTTACAGAAGAAACACTTGGATTCCTTCTTAATATCAGATTGGGATGGTATTTTATTTTTACCCTTCTTCTTGGCCCGTGCCCGATCCTTTCCACTTGTAGTCAGCATTGCACTTTCACCCAATTCCATCAACAGTCTACCCTCTTCTTGAACACACATGGCCAAAAGTTCATTGATTGACCATTTTTTTTATGTGTGTTATAAGATATCTTAAATGGTCCATACTGCTGTGGAAGTGTATTTAAAATATAGTGCACCAGAAAGGACTTAGACATTTCAACCTCAAGAGTCTTCAGTTGAGCTGCAATGTCCCTCATTTGCATAATGTGCTCACGCACACCTCTCACTCCAGTGAGCCTCAGGGATGACAACTTCAATATTAGGGTACTGGCAAGAGCTTTATCTGAAGTACTAAATTGCTCATCAATGGCCTTTAGTAGCTCCCTGACATTCTCATACTTATCAAGTGAACCACGTATACCAACAGAGATTTTTGTCTTTATGAACATTGTACTCAAGCGATTGGATCGCTCCCAACGTTCATAAATCGCAATCTCATTAGGAGTGCTGGTCTGAGTTACTGAAGGTGGTTCATCCTTCCTTATAGCATAATCAATGTCCATCCAGCCCAGATGAAGGAGAATTCTCTCCTTCCAAACCTTATAGTTATCACCCCTTAATTCAGGTATGTCACATTTTATTTCAGAGAAATTTACAGGTTGCATAACTGCAAAATTTAAACATACATGCTTATTATCAAAAAATTGAGGCTAATAAAATGCTTTACCAATGTAAATTATGCATTTAGAAACCAGTGAATCTACTGACATAAAACTTGCCTGTGGGCTAAAGCTCTAATTCAATTAGATTCACTTAAGTCTGTATGATAAAACTATCAAATTATGTTCCTTCTTTCTAATTCCTGTGGGTAGATTAGAAAAATAATTTGATATTTATCTTAATTAATTATATAAATATAAAACAGTGAATCTACTGACATAAACTTGCCTGTGGGCTAAAGCTTTAATTCAATTAGATTCACTTAAGTCTGTATGATAAACTATCAGTGGGTAGATCTTACTACTGACATAAAACTTGCCTGTGGGCTAAAGCTTTAATTCAATTAGATTCACTTAAGTCTGTATGATAAATCTATCAAATTATGTTCCTTCTTTCTAATTCCTGTGGGTAGATTAGAAAAATATAATTTGATATTTTATCCTAATTAATTATATAAATATAACAAAATTCCTATGGAATAAATTTTATATATTTATATAATTAATTACAATTAATGTCTATTATTTATGTGATTTACTAACTTTATTATACAATTTTATAATTAAGGATGCTGTGGCTACTCCTCAATTATTCAATTGTATTTATCACTTAGACATTATTTAATTTTTATGTTCAATTATGTCACTTAAGATGCATGCATAATTCACAAAATTTATACACACAAATTCTAAATATAATTGAACATAAATAGGCCAGACTAATGGTCCAACCACTTAATGAACGAGCCAACAGCCCGTCATCCTCACCCAATTCTAATAGTTTAATTTAACCAAAAAATCTCTCAATCACCTCAAAAAAATTTTGGATCAGATGTGCTTGGACTGCTGCAATCCAGCCTGCTGCAATTCAAGCTGGGCACACAGCTCTGACTCAAACTGCTGTGCATACGGTCCAACCTGATTGCTGGTCCAGATGGCTAAGCTAGTCAGGCGTGGGCCAGCCCTGATTACTGGGCCATGCATGGGCCAGTCTGGCCAGGCGCTGGACCCAGGCCTGGCCAGCGGTTGGCCCAGGCGCTGGGCCAGCCAGCGCCTGGCCCAAGCGTGGGCCAGCCAGCTGCTGGCCTGGCCCAGGCCGCTGGGCCAGCCAGCTGCTGGCCAGCGCCTGGCCTAAGCGCTGGCTTGGCCAGCGCCTGATTTTTTTTTTTAATTCTAAATGCCGCTGCCCAGCCATTTTTTTTTTTAATGTCCTGCACGTTTTTCTAAGAGGCGTTTTTCATCCGTCCTCGTTCCGTGCACATATCCAAAGTAAGAAAACCGATGCTTCCTTATCTCATGGTGATTTAATCATGAGATATTTGGATTTATCTTTTATTTAAACTATATCCAAAAGGGTGAGCGAATAGATAAGTGCATGGTGCATGGTAAAATCTTACTGATCAATCTCTTAAATAAAACTGAATTAAATAAACTGAATATTAAGAGTACATAAGATCTAATGCCCTTTCAGATGATCTTGATGACCTATTAACTCTCCCGGTACGCAGGTAGTTGGGTCAAACGCACCAAGGTACTACAGCAGCCTCCCTTATTGGTACGTCCCTAATATCCCTACCGTACGCCCGTTGGGTGAAATAATCCAGGGTACTACCAGTAGCCTCCCCTTTGGACTATCCCTAAACGAGAGAAATAGAGATCAAGAATACCTTGTCCCTCTTTATCAAATAAATCATATAA
>UESW01004049.1:1236790-1256694 GCA_900491605.1 Calamus simplicifolius
CCACGGTGATTATTGACAGTTAGTTTGATAGACTGAAATTAAATATATTGATCCCTATCATATATGCGGATAAATATGGGACCAATATATTTATCCTAATTAATTAAGAAAGATCGATAAATACCTCCAGCCATTGCTGTTGATTTTCTTCTAGATGAGGGTAAGGATCTTCCACGCCTTGCGGTCTCTCTCAGCGATGGTGTAAACTTTCTCTCGATGAAACCAGGCGCAGGGACCTACCCGTTTTATAAACCTTTATGCCTTATCTGTCCATCACAGAGGGCGCCGCTTTAAACGGATATGGTTGAGGGATTCTTATCTCAATCGTGAATTCAAAATTTGAATTCACGCAATCCCTCAAATCAGAATATAGGACCACCTTAATCGTATCTAACCGATACGCTTAATGGAGAAAAAACCAACATTCTCCCACTTGGTCCGTATATTCTATTACTATAGTAAGAAACAGAATACATGAATCATGGCAATAGGTCCTCTTAAAATCGAGTATTATTTACCATGTATCACAATGTATTATATTTCCCAAACATAAACCCATATAACTTAATGAATAAACCCCATGTTTATTCTAGGTCCAACTTAATGATGCTCATCACAAATAAATGTGTACACTAAATAACTGAATGTGAAAAACATCACAATCATAAAAGAGTTTCATTAATTATAAAATTCATCATTACAATGAATTAAATAAAATAACCAAGACCCATACGGTCTACATGATCCCTAAACTTCTGTAGTGGCATGCCTTTAGTCAAGGGATCAGCTATCATCAACTCAGTGCTCACGTGCTCTATAACCACTGTCTTTTCTTTAACACGTTCTCGTATGGCTAAATATTTGATGTCGATGTGCTTGCTTCGACTACCACTCTTATTTTTTAGCCATAAACACTGCAGCTGAATTGTCACAAAAATCTTCAATGGCTTAGATATAGAATCCACAATTCTAAGCCCAGAAATGAAACTCTTCAACCATACACCATGCGAAGTAGCCTCAAAACATGATACGAACTCGGCTTCCATGGTGGAAGTAGCAGTCAAAGTCTGCTTGGCGCTCCTCCAAGATACAGCTCCACCAGCAAACATAAATATGTATCCAGATGTTGACTTCCGAGAATCAACACAGCCAGCAAAGTCAGCATCAGAGTAGCCAATTACTTCCAAATTTTCAGTCCGTCTGAACATAAGCATGTAGTCCTTGGTACCCTGAAGATACCTCATCACCTTCTTAGCAGCTCTCCAGTGGTCTAAACCTGGATTACTCTGATATCTCCCCAACATCCCAACTGCAAATGCTATGTCAGGCCTTGTACAGACCTGAGCATACATCAAGCTACCAACAGCTGAGGCATATGGAGTGTTTTTCATTTCCTCCCTCTCAAAGTCATTCCTTGGGCACTGACTCAAATTGAATCTGTCACCCTTGACTATGGGAGCTATACTCGGTGAACAATTTTTCATCCGAAATCTCTCTAAAATTTTATTGATATAGGTTTCTTGAGATAGACCTAAAACACCTCGAAGTCTGTCTCTTTGAATTTTAATGCCAATGACATAAGAGGCATCACCCATATCTTTCATGTCAAAATTCTCAGAGAGAAATTGTTTCACCTCATGTAACATACCTTTATTATTGGTTGCAAGTAAAATATCATCTACATATAGGATTAGAAAACAAATTTTGCTCCCACTGACCTTCTGGTATATACATTGATCCATGATGTTCTCTACAAATCCAAATGAAGAAATCACATCATGAAATTTTAAGTACCATTGCCGAGAGGCTTGTTTCAATCCATATATAGATCTCTTGAGCTTGCATACTAATTGCTCATTATTACTAGAGGAAAAACCTTCAGGTTGTTTCATATAAACCTCTTCCTCTAGATCTCCATTGAGAAATGCAGTTTTCACATCCATTTGTTGCAACTCTAAATCAAAATGCGCAACAAGTGCCATGATAATGCGGAAGGAATCTTTCTTAGATACAGGAGAAAATGTCTCCTTGTAATCAATTCCCTCCCTTTGAGTGAATCCCTTAGCAACGAGTCTTGCCTTATATCGCTCAATGTTGCCTAACGAGTCTTTCTTGGTCTTAAAGACCCATTTGCAGCCAATGGCTTTTGCTCCATCAGGCAACTCAACAAGATCCCAGACTCCATTAACTGCCATAGAATTCATCTCATCTTTCATAGCATCATACCATAAATTAGATTCCTTACAATTCATGGCTTGTGAAAACGTTTCAGGATCATTTTCAGCTCCAATGTTATAGTCCGACTCTTGAAGATACACAATATAGTCACTAGAAATTGCTGATTTCCTTTCTCTTGTAGATCTTCTTAATGTTGTAACAACCTCCTCTGGAGGAGTTGATTGTTCAACTATCTCTGGTAACTCATGAGAGACTGGATCTACTAGTTCATTATCAGCAAATTGTGGAATTTCAACGACTGGTTGTATAATGCCCGTTTGGTCTTGAGGGGCACTATGAACGATAATCAGTCTGTCACTTGAAGTGGAAGGTTGAGCATCAGAATGTTCCCTTTCAGGAATCATGCTCTGCAATTGATCACTCCCACTGATCAAGTCATTCTCAAGAAATTTGGCATTTCTCGATTCCACAATCCTAGTTGTATGAGATGGACAGTAAAATCTATATCCCTTGGACCTCTCGGCATATCCAACAAAATACCCACTAATGGTCCTAGGGTCCAGCTTTTTCTCTTGTGGATTGTATACTCTCACTTCACATGGGCATCCCCATACGCGTACATGTCGCAAACTTGGTTTCCAACCTTTAAATAACTCAAATGGCGTTTTAGAAACAGCCTTGGTTGGAACTCGATTTAATATGTACACAGCTGTCTTGAGAGCTTCTGTCCACAAGGACTTAGGTAGTTTGGAGCTGCTAATCATGCTCCTCACCATGTCCATCAATGTTCGGTTCCTTCTTTCTGCTACACCATTCTGATCAGGTGAGCCAGGTAAACTGTATTGGGCAACAATCCCATGTTCTTGAAGGAACTTCGCAAATGGACCAGGCATTTGTCCATCTTCTGTGTATCTCCCATAATACTCACCTCCTCTATCAGATCTCACAATTTTGATTTGCTTTCCACATTGTGTCTCTACTTCTGCCTTGAATACCTTAAAGGCATCTAATGCTTCGTTCTTATTATGAAGCAAGTAGAGATACATAAATCGTGAGTAATCATCAATAAAGCAGATAAAGTATTTCGGACCATGAAAATCCATATCCGGACAACAAATGTCCGTGTGTATGATCTCTAATAGGTCTGAACTCCTCTTGGCACCTTTCTTTGACTTATTGGTCTGCTTGCCTTTAATGCAGTCCACACAAGTATCAAAGTCAGTGAAGTCCAAAGTATTGAGTACTCCTTCATTCACTAACCTCTTGATTCTATCTATGGAGATATGTCCCAATCTCCGATGCCACAACATAGAAGAGTTATCATTTACAACACATCTTTTTATGCCAGCCCTAACATGCATTACATCATGAGTGGTATTATTTTGCAAATTAATATAGAAAAGACCATCAGACAAAGTACCATTCCCAACAAGTTCAGATTTATAATATAAACTGGAAGAAGTATCTGAAAAGTTGAAAGAATAACCAAAGGTACAAGTCTTGAAACTGAAATTAAATTCCTAGAAAAACTAGGTACATAAAAGGTCCTTTCCAAATTTAAAACAAAACCACTACTAAGAACTAAGTGCATGTCCCTATAGCTTCCACATGTGAGCGCATCTTATTTCCTGAAGAGATATACTGCTCACTTCCCACTGGCTTCCTTAAGTTTTGCATACCCTGCAAAGTATTGCAAATGTGGATTGTAGAACCAGAATCAATCCACCATGTGTTATAAATAACATTAGCCATATTAGATTCATAACAGACAAGTGAGATTGTTTTACCTTTCTTTTCAAGCCAAGTCTTGAACTTGATGCAATCCTTCTTCATGTGTCCCTTCTTCTTACAGAAGAAACACTTGGATTCCTTCTTAATATCAGATTGGGGTGGTATTTTACTTTTACCCTTCTTCTTGGCCCGTGCCCGATCCTTTCCACTTGTAGTCAGCATTGCACTTTCACCCAATTCCATCAACAGTCTACCCTCTTCTTGAACACACATGGCCAAAAGTTCATTGATTGACCATTTTTCCTTATGTGTGTTATAAGATATCTTAAATGGTCCATACTGCTGTGGAAGTGTATTTAAAATATAGTGCACCAGAAAGGACTCAGACATTTCAACCTCAAGAGTCTTCAGTTGAGCTGCAATGTCCCTCATTTGCATAATGTGCTCACGCACACCTCTCACTCCAGTGAGCCTCAGGGATGACAACTTCAATATTAGGGTACTGGCAAGAGCTTTATCTGAAGTACTAAATTGCTCATCAATGGCCTTTAGTAGCTCCCTGACATTCTCATACTTATCAACTGAACCACGTATACCAACAGAGATTTTTGTCTTTATGAACATTGTACTCAAGCGATTGGATCGCTCCCAACGTTCATAAATCGCAATCTCATTAGGAGTGCTGGTCTGAGTTACTGAAGGTGGTTCATCCTTCCTTATAGCATAATCAATGTCCATCCAGCCCAGATGAAGGAGAATTCTCTCCTTCCAAACCTTATAGTTATCACCCCTCAATTCAGGTATGTCACATTTTATTTCAGAGAAATTTACAGGTTGCATAACTGCAAAATTTAAACATACATGCTTATTATCAAAAAATTGAGGCTAATAAATGCTTTACCAATGTAAATTATGCATTTAGAAACCAGTGAATCTACTGACATAAAACTTGCCTGTGGGCTAAAGCTCTAATTCAATTAGATTCACTTAAGTCTGTATGATAAAACTATCAAATTATGTTCCTTCTTTCTAATTCCTGTGGGTAGATTAGAAAAATATAATTTGATATTTTATCTTAATTAATTATAAATATAAAACAGTGAATCTACTGACATAAAACTTGCCTGTGGGCTAAAGCTTTAATTCAATTAGATTCACTTAAGTCTGTATGATAAATCTATCAAATTATGTTCCTTCTTTCTAATTCCTGTGGGTAGATTAGAAAAATATAATTTGATATTTTATCCTAATTAATTATATAAATATAACAAAAATTCCTATGGAATAAATTTTATTATATTTATATAATTAATTACAATTAATGTCTATTATTTATGTGATTTACTAACTTTATTATACAATTTTATAATTAAGGATGCTGTGGCTACTCCTCAATTATTCAATTGTATTTATCACTTAGACATTATTTAATTTTTATGTTCAATTATGTCACTTAAGATGCATGCATAATTCACAAAATTTATACACACAAATTCTAAATATAATTGAACATAAATAGGCCAGACTAATGGTCCAACCACTTAATGAACGAGCCAACAGCCCGTCATCCTCACCCAATTCTAATAGTTTAATTTAACCAAAAAATCTCTCAATCACCTCAAAAAATTTTGGATCAGATGTGCTTGGACTGCTGCAATCCAGCCTGCTGCAATTCAAGCTGGGCACACGTCCAACCTGATTGCTGGTCCAGATGGCTAAGCTAGCCAGACGGTGGGCCAGCCCTGATCACTGGGCCATACAATGGGCCAGTCTGCCCAGGCGCTGGGCCCAGGCCTGGCCAGCGCTTGGCCCAGGCCTGGTAGCGCCTGGGCGCTGGCCAGGCCGCTGGGCCAGCCAGCGCTGGGCTAGCTAGCGCTTAATTTTTTTTTTTAATTCTAAATCCCGCTGGCCAGCCGGCTATTTTTTTTTTAAATATCCTGCACATTTTTCTGTAAGGCATTTTTCATCTGTCCTCGTTTCGTGCACATATCCAAAGAAAGAAAACCGATGCTTCCTTATCTCATGGTGATTTAATCGTGAGATATTTGGATTTATCTTTTATTTAAACTATATCCAAAAGGGTGAGCGAATAGATAAGTGCAATGGCATAAATCTTACTGATCAATCTCTTAAATAAAACTAAATTAAATAAACTGAATATTAAGAGTACATAAGATCTAATGCCCTTTCAATGATTCTTGATGACCTATTAACTCTTCCGGTACGCAGGTAGTTGGGTCAAACGCACCAAGGTACTACAGCAGCCTCCTTATTGGTACGTCCCTAATATCCCTACCGTACGCCGTTGGGTGAAATAATCCAGGGTACTACCAGTAGCCTCCCCTTTGGACTATCCCTAAACGAGAGAAATAGAGATCAAGAATACCTTGTCCCTCTTTATCAAATAAATCATATAAAGATTGTTTCACAAGGATTTTATCAGATCCGTATATTAATGAAAACAATCCTATCGTAATAATCAAGGCAGAGGTATTATTTTATACGCTCTGATACCAAATGATAGACTGAAATTAAATATATTGATCCCTATCATATATGCGGATAAATATGGGACCAATATATTTATCCTAATTAATTAAGGAAAGATCGATAAATACCTCCAGCCATTGCTGTTGATTTTCTTCTAGATGAGGGTAAGGATCTTTCATGCCTTGCGGTCTCTCTCAGCGATGGTGTAAATTTTCTCTCGATGAAACCAGGCGCAGGGACCTACCCGTTTTATAAACCTTTATGCCTTATCTGTCCATCACAGAGGGCGCCGCTTTAAACGGATATGGTTGAGGGATTCTTATCTCAATCGTGAATTCAAAATTTGAATTCACGCAATCCCTCAAAATCAGAATATAGGACCATCTTAATCGTATCTAACTGATACGCTTAATGGAGAAAAAACCAACAAGTTTAAATCTAATCTCTGGACCCCAAGCATTAGAAAATAAGAATGATAACAATGTAAAAACTTGATGCTATTTGTGGTGGAATTATCAGTACATGAAAGGAAAAAGTAGACAAATACTTGCAGGGTATACCAAATCAGTGAAGATCAAGATTCGATACTGTGCTCATGGCCGAGATTCTTTAATTGCATTGATTGCATTAAGAATATCAAATGGTACTTGCAGGAGGTGTGTATGCCCATCCAGTCCCAGCCACCGAAAACATATCTAAAATCAATATTATTTATTAAAAAAAACTGAGAGGGCAATACAAAAGAGAAATCTGGCCTTCCCAGTTCTCATCAATGAATTTATATGTATTTTTTTAATGAAAAGTATGAGAAAAAGGAAGGAAATTATAGCAGTTGGCCAGATCACCTATAAGCATAAGTATCTCTGAAGGGAAATTGGATCTTGCCCGTTGCGCCATCCGAGTGGAAGAAGGTCAAGGTGTCAGTGGTTACACTACAGTAATTTTTGGGGATAGCAACGGCTTTTAAAGTAATTTTTTTGATGCTTTTTATATTGAAAATAACTTCTTGACGCTTTTATAAGCGTCGAAAAATCGAAAGCGGAGATAAATTTTTTTGACGCTTTTGTAAAGCATAAAAAAAAAATACGATGCCGATGCTTAAAAAAAGCATTGGCAAAATACGATGCCGATACTTTAAAAAACATTGACAGAATCAGCACCTCTACTCTGGGCTTCACCTGCCCACCCATTTCATTAGCTTCTAGTATACCCAGGTCACCCAGCGGCTGTGCATGATATAAAATTGATTAATAATGCATTGTAAAATACCTCCGTTGTCAACACTTCCAATATCAAGACAACGGAAAAATAAATATAACAATAATTTAAAGAGCTAAGTGCTTCAATAGAAATTCAAAGCTAGAGCTCTAGTTACAGGCCTTCAATTATATCGACACATTTCCACAACTGTTTCAATTTCCTCTATTAAAGGATGTAGAAAAATATCAATATCATTTTCTGAACCCTTATCACTTGAAATAATCATTAACAAGATAAGTGAGGATTGTTTCATGCACAACCATGGTGATAAATTGTATGGTATTAGAATAACTGGTCAAGTGCTATATGTAGAATTTAGAGTCTGAAAAGGATTGAAGCCATCTGAAGCTAAACGCAACTGAACATTACGAATATCAGAGGCAAAATAGAATGCCTAGTATCAAATGCTTTCCATGCTGGACTATATGCTGGATGTCTCAACATTCTATCTTACGCCCTTCATCATGCCATCTCATTAATGAAGCTGTTTTCGATGATGAATATAGCATTTTCAATCGAGGAATAAGAGAAAAGTAATGCAATACCTTTGCCGATTTTTTGGTTTTGTTCGTTACATCATCCTCATCCTTTTTATGAGTGTCCATCGTGAAGATCTACATACATTACATAACTCTCGATCAGCATTTTCACCATGATATAACATACAGTCTTTCGAACAACTATGAATCTTTTGATATCCAAGATTCAATTTGTTAATAACTTTCATTGCTTCATAATAAGAGGATTGTAAACCAGAGCCTTCTGGAAATGCATCCTTTAGTAATTTGAGAAGCATGGTAAAACTCTTTTCAGACCATCTATTCATACATTTTATATGAAATAAATGTATAAAAAAGATATCTTAGAAAATTTCAAACAACCCGGATATAATTATTCATATGCATCTTTAATTAAATTATGATACCAAACTGACTCGGTAGTTGATGATTGCATGTGCTCCTCAACAAATGTTTGTTTCATAAATGTAGAACCATCACATATTCCACCCATTCCATGTATATTAGTTGAACCTTTAAAGTTTTGAACATCATGTCAAAAAGCATATGTGATCAAACCTGTCATATCATCTCCTACAAGGTTATCTTGCATATTACTTGATCCAAGATCAGATGAGGGTTAATTACTTGATATTGGCAATATACATTCTCCATGAAAAATCCACCGAGTATAACCTCTTGCAAAACTATTTCATACCAAATGTTCTTCAATGGCTTATAGATCTAGCTAAGAACTGTTAACACATCGCCGACACGAACATGAAATCTTTTCATTCAAACTACTTTTATCCATACCAAATTTAATGAAATCACGAACTCCATCTAAATATTCTTTGGTATTTCTTGGTTTATTTATCCAACTTTTATCCATTTTATGATAATGATTGATAAACAATCAACTTTTATCCAATATCCTGCATGTATTTCATCATCATAAGTGTTCAATATTTAGTAGCATAGACATATGTCAAAATAAATAGTTCATAGCTTGTGATTGGATCTGAATATGAATTCTTGAAGGATTTGAATAGAAATAACAGTGAAAACATCATTAAACTGTTTTCAGTTTTTTACTATTTTGGAGTTATATTTTTCAAAAATCTAGTTTCATTTTCATTCACTAAAAATGGTTTCACAACTGTTTTATATTTTCTATAAAAATGAAAACAGGAAACATGTTATCATGCTAGAAGATTAATATCTGTTTCCAATTCCCGACCTTAATAACCTTTGTCAAATTTAGAAGTCTAAACTTATGCTTTAAATCCTATTGCAAAATAAAACATATTAAGCTTTTAGGCTTCTATATTTTTACTTTTCTATGAGTCACCACACACCAAGTAAAGCCTAATAGAATTCCCTGTACTCATAATGCATAACAACTGGCAGTTGCAAGTAGTACTATCATTTGCTTCTGAAGTGTTGACTATATTCAGCTCTATGAAGTAGATTATAGAATGAGTTTTGGGTTTCTTTTGTTTCCACGATCTTAAAGTAGTGTAGAATGATATTATGAAAACTTACAAATAAATAATATGATTGATAAACTATATTCCTCATCATATTATGAAACCTTACAAATAGATCATATGTTTGGTAAACTCTATTCCTTGTCATAGAATAATTGCTGAGGTAATCTCAAGGGGAGAAGTTCTGTCAGTGCAGAAGATCCTAGACCCTCTAATGCCCCCTGCTGGATTTTATTGTTCGTTGTATTATGATTCCAAAACAAAATAATCACTTGATTTTGCACCACCCATAGGTCATAAGAAACTAGATATTAGAAAAAAATCATTAGCCCAACTAGAATTCTGTATCACAATGGTAATCACAAGAGAAATCTATAAAGTTCTAATCTTAAGCAGGCTCAAAAATTAAAAGATAAAATCGCGCTTGTCAAAAAACTAATAGTTTTCTCCTTCAAATGTTCCTGGCCACTCTAAACTTATTTTCTTTTTTTAAAAAAAGTATTTTTTTTTGACTGTTTGAAGCAAATTTGTTCAAAAAAATTCTTTTTTATTTCTTCTTTTCTCTCTGTGTGTACATGTGCAGAGTTAATGGCTTCCACTGTGTCAAAGCAGGAATCACAGTATACAATTCTTAATTCTTATAGTTCCAACATAAAAACTCCGTTGACAAAAGCTCTAAGAAAAACATTCTTTCGATGGATTTTATCAAGCATTTATGATGACAGCCGGTACAAAGAAAAACTCATCTCTTTTTCCTCTCAAAACAAATGGTTCTCTGCGTCAAGTATCACCAATACTCCCCTCCCTCCCCAAAAAAAAAACCAGAAAGAAAAAAAAATCCTATAAAAACTTCTTCAATTTTTTTTTTTTTTTCCTTCATGTCTACACTAGTAAATAAAGAAATTCATGCGAAAGAAAACAAACAAGCATCGATTCATAAAATATTTTAACGAAACTTAAAGCTGAACAAGGCAAGAAAAAAGAGAGAAGACATCACCAGAGTTTCAGTCAGTGAAAAAAAAAAAAAAAAAGGAAAGGACTTGAAATAATTCTTTCTACCTCGTCTCTAATATTCGAGGGTAAGCGCCTCTCTCTCTCTCTCTCTCTCTCTCTTTCACTCTCTCTCTCTTTCTCTGATATCAAAGATCCGGCCATTTCGTCAGAAGGCAGTTGAATGAACCAGAACGCCCAGGTACATCATTATTATTTGGACGAGACGAGGAAATATACACCGTCATTTGTTCATCATTATTTCCATGGCAGACAGGTGTACAAAAACAAGGGCCCTATTTTATATATGTGTTTTACTTCTGGATCATCTTGCGCGCGAGCCAATCCGGCTTTTATCGGCAAAACTCTTTAAGATCGCTGCCGAATCCAGCTCCCATCCCGGGGCAAGCAGTGAAGTCAACACCTGCTCATCCACGCATTAAATTCATCCGTCATCAATTTTTAATAAAACCATTATAACCTAACCTTGAAGTACTATGAAAATTGATGATGATGGTGACGATGGGAATGATAATTATTTAAGTTATTTATATATACCTAGGTCCGAAACTACCTTGGTAAAGACGAAAACCCTGGGCCTAGGTTTGAGAGCTTATAAGCTTTAAAAAATATACTTTCTGATGCGGGCGATGCAGAAAGTTTCTCATCGCTGACGATGATTCATTCAGACGACGAGCTATTTTTTAAATCGATATTTTTGGCATCGATTTAACAGAAATAAATAAAATATAATTATTTTTTAATATAATATAAAAAATAAAATATTATTTAAAAAAATATTTTTAAAATATCATTTCAAATAGTGCTTCCTTAACAGCATCATTTTGAATAATATTTTTAAGAAGCATCAGACTAATTGGTGCTTTTTAACTTAAAAAAAATATCATTTCAAATGATATTTTTTTTTAACTCTATTTCTGTAAAATAGTTGTGTTTCATTTCATTCTTGTTAAATCGATGCCAAAAAATATCAATTTAAAAAATAGGTCTTCTCACTAGGGCGTGAAGTTCTTGGTGTGGACCCTTCGTGTAAATAAATTATCACGAGCGATACAGAATTTTCTGCACTGTCCACAATGCAGAAAATTTTTTTCTAAACTTTAAAAGTATAAAAATATCATGGGCCATATTCAAATTTGAAAAATATATGGATAACATATAGTGTGTATGCATAACCTATAATGCCTCGAGTCAATCTACTGGCACATAAAATCTATGTGATCTTAAAATATTAAATTTAAATTAATTAATAAATAAATTTGAGTTATAACATTTTTAAACTATTCATTCTTATAGTAGAGATGACAAATTGTATCAACGGATCATGAACGGTTCAAAGAAACTTTAAAGTATAACGATAAATGAATTAACTTGAATTCAATCTATTTATTAGTCAAATTAAAAATCTAAATTTGAATTTGATCCATGTATTGCATTAGTTACACGACATGCCTTTGTAACCTGTAACCCTGTGACCCATATAACATGTATAATATGTTTAATATTAATTTATTTATAAAATAATTATATATTAACTAAAGTACAAATAAAAAATTATTAAAAAAAAGTAGATAAGCATAAAGTTAGTGGATCGACACTTATTTATTAATGGGTCAATCTGATTTTAATCCAGACCATTTTATATTCAATCTGAACTATAGTATAAATCTGAATCTACTAACTTTGTACCAGGTTCGAATCATATTTATGAATCATGTTAAAAATTGTAATCCCTAAATATGAGACTATTCAAGAGGTATTACAATATATAACTTTAAAGCTTAGGATTAAAAATTTATAATAAGAAAAAATAAAAGACTAAGAATGTTATTATGGCTGGGAAGCTGTGTCCATCGAAGGACCACAATAAAAGCAGATCCCTAAAACCAATCTTTTACTTCCCATCAATGAATTTAAGAAACTAGCACTCAGGTAAATTACCTATAAGCGTAAAATTCAGTGCCAAGGAATGAGGGAAACCAAGAGAAAAATGAACGAAAAGAGCCTCAGAGTTAGCACTGTGATCTGCACCACCCTCTTCGAAGAAACCATTTTAGATATCTAATGATCCTTATCTCTTTGTTGGTTTTATAAGCACGCGCCTGTGGGTGGCATTGCTCAGAACGAATGACAGGTTGGCTATGAAAATATATTTAGTTTCTGGAGGCATTTACCATTTTATTAAAGAATTCTATGAGCATGGGTCTTAACGCTATTTGATGGCATCTTTCTGCAAGGTTTCATTGGGTTATGGGCGAAGGGTTGGCTTCCACGCCTGCTTAATTTGGCTTTATTCTTTGCATCTAGGATCCTAATTCGTCCTAAGAGCTAAAATAATTTTTTATTTCTTGTTCCTCCATAGGGTAAGGAACAATTTAAACTACATGTGAGGGAATGAAATTAAGGTTTATTGTTAAAATTTTCAAATAGTAAACCAAAATCCAGATGCGGAGGAAATGGTGGACCTGTTAGTGCTTCTGGGATGCATGGGTTTCCTTTGAAAAATATCAGTATTTCTGACAACCAAATCACTCGAATTGGCTTAATTTGCTTGAGATATCATAAGCTTTCACTGTATTTGTCTGAGTAAGAATTCTAAAATATGTATCCGGTTATGATTGAATCCAAGACAATCGAGAGAAGTTCTAGCACGAAAATATATGAGACAATGAATGGAGAGACTGATGGATCACTCCACGTTAATTGCACAAAAAGAAAGGAGAAAAAAAATAAAACAAATGGGGTATGATGAGCCTTTTATAGGTCCATCATCTGAAAAGTTTCAGTTAGATGATAAGGGCTGAATGAGACATAATATTTTTTTTGGTTTGAACCATTTTGAAGCACTAAATATCGCATATAGTATTTAGTTTTCTATATATTAAAAGAACTATCTTTTCTAACTCATTCTGACAATTGTGGTTCACAATTTATTCACGGTCCTTTTGAAGATAGAGGGATCAATTTTTCATTATAATTCTTTCTTTTATCAGAATCAAAGATTAACACATTTTTTTAATCTTATATTTTATAATTAAGTGTAAATAAGTTTTTATAAAAAATAATTTATCATACTTCCAACATAATAATATCTAATATCAAACAAATTATTTAAAAAATTATATAAAAGTATTCTCTTTAAATAGTCCTATATATTGCAACAATTTGTGTGAAGACGATTGTAAGATAATATATCAATTTTTTTGGATAAAGCTCAATGGCCCGAATGATTTTAATTTTTTTTTATTCCGCTTTTAAATGGTAGGCATGATTTAGGATATGAGTTTATTTTGGTGTATTATCCAAGATGAAGTGATTCCGCTGTAATGGTCCATCAGATTGAACAGCCTTATATATAGTTTATCCATTCATAAACCATCACTTGTTTGAAAAGCTTACACACATACACATATATGACATCAAAATCGGCACATGTCTGCCCTATCTTCCCCAATTTATATAATATGATAGGATCCTCTATAGTAAATTGCAGGGTACTTTCCACATCCCACCATCTCATCGATGCTCGAAGTTTTGACTACTGGTTGGCCAATATTAAGGACGGTCAAGCTTTCTTTCTTTATTATTATCATTATTATTATTATTATTATTTTGTAAGGGGTACGTTGCTGACTTCAAATGTATGATCTCATATAGCTAATCAATGGTTCAATTATGTAACTATTGAATTAATAATTGAACTATATAAATAATAAAAATATAATTAAAATAAAACTAATTCAAAATAATAATTAATTAAAAGATTGTTTTTATGAAATTTAATTAATTTTTCATTTTTTAAGTTTGAATCCTTAAAGTTAGATTATTTAAACTATAATAGAATATAATATTTACATTTATACTTAAACTTAATCTTAAATGTCTAAAAAAATACTTAAAAATATTCTATATTAATTAGAGAAGGGGATAGAGTAATTAGATTGGTTAAGAAAAGGAAAGGAAGGTTTAGACTTAAAAGATGAAAAAATATTTAAAACATAATATTAATATTTAAATTATATGAGTTAAAAAGTAATTTTAAAGGAAATAAAAAAATTGGTGCAGTTTAACTTCTTCACACTATATCATTGATTCAATAAAAAAAATTAATCAATTCATGGTCCGATTTTGATTGCATAAACTATACAACTATTCCAATTAAGGAATTAAATCGATAAAAGGTTTGAGTTACTGGTTGGACAGCATGATCCCATTTGGGTTTAATAACCAGGGGTACACTACAACAATTTTGGCCAATGACGGCGCTAAAAAAAGTTTTTTTTAAACGCTTATTAGTGTCAAAAAAAAAAAAGCTCTGTTACGCTCCAGACCTAAATATTGGGCTAGGGTGATAACACGCCGCGTACCAGGCATGCAAGGCGTCTTAAAATCTCGATATACGATTCAAATGGGGCAATAAATATGAAAACCAACCATAATACAAATGATAGTTATAAGTTTTGGGTATCAAACCCTACATCCAAGTCATGCTAATAAAGTTGGGCTACAACAAGTCCTACACACAAACATAATAGGATTACACCAATACAATGGTTCTTATTTTATTTATTAGAAGCTCCATCAATTCCGAATATCCATCATCAACCCTGAGGCTCTGAAAAACATTATGAAGGTTTAATGAGTTTACACTCAGTAAGTAAGCCTATTATACAATCATGTCATACTTGAATTATATTTAACATGTCATCAACATATGCATCTTGTCAACTTAACATAAATTGAACATTCGATAAGCATCAGGATATGCATTCTAGCAAATTCACTGTTTATGTAATTATAGATTTCCTATGTGTCCCACGGCCCTGCAATACCTCAATCAGAGCACATCCTCCAGATGTGTGACCATATAAAATCAACATAATACATTGTACGATGTATGGGGCCATACCATAACAGAACACACTCTACGATGTATGTGGCCATATAAAAATCAAACAGAACACATTGTAAGACATGTGGGGCCATACCATAACAGAATACACTCTACGGTGTGTGTGGCCATATCATAACAGAACACGTCTACAATGTGTGGGGCCATATCATAACAGAATACTCTCCAGTGTGTGTGGCCAAATCATAACAGAACACAGCTACAATGTGTGGGGCCATAGTAAAGGAGAACCGCGGCGACCCATATAAATCTATTTAACATTTTCATCACAATTACATCATTCATTTGTATCTTACATTACCTCACAGTGGTTTGCATAGTACTAGAAAATGCATATAGTCACCTCAATATAAACATATCATACAGGCAATCACATTTCTGGCATATACACCCATAAATCATTTCTTACAATATTACCAATCACTATAATCATATAATTGTTCATTTGTAATCCACATTTACATGCTACATAGACAATTCAGATAATTCTATTTTCCTCTTATTTATAAAAATGCATGCAAACTGTATATACTCAATTTATCAATTAAACAATTATTAAATTTGCATAATAGTCTTACTTATCTCTTACGCAAAATCCAAATGATGCACCAACTAATCAGATGTCTGGGCACCTACAGGATCAATGTACATAATTAATTCACTGAAATCTAATTAATAAAATGATCCTTAAGACCCTACCCAGACTAGTTCACGGGCCCAACTTTGGACTCGAATATCTTCCACTATACACACCCAATTGGGGAAGTAAAAATACCCCAAGAAACTAGAATTAACCCAGATTCTAGCCATATAATTTTTTGCTAATCTCGACCCGTTACAGGGCCCAAAAATTAGCCCCAAAACTGTTCACTGCATGGCCCAATAGGCCCAGACCAGGCCAGCCCAGCCGGCCCATGGCCAAGCTTCCAACCCCCGCTCCCCTGTTTCGCCCGAAACAGGGGACAGCCTTTGGCCGGCGGCCAGGGCCACCGCCGGCCTAATCCCGTCCGGCCTGGCCATCGGAGGCCGGGCCGGAGCCGGCCGCCGCCTCGGTCGGCCTCCTTCCCCTCTATTTCTCTCAATTTCTCTCCCTCTCTCTCTTTCTCTCTTCCCGCTTCCGCGTGAAATTCACCGCGCTGGCATCGATTCCGGCCAAAATGGGGCCGGTCTGGCCGCCATTGGTCGGACCAGAGCCGGCCGCCGCCGCAGCCGGCCTCCCCCTCTCTCTCTCCTTAATTCTCTCTCAGACTCTCTCTCTCTCTGGCTCTCTGTGGCAGAGGGACATACCTGAGAATTATGCGCGCTAGGATGAAGGAAGGAGTCCTCCTCTTTCACCTTTTAATCACCTGTGCTATGCCTTGGTTCGGGTTTCCGAAGACTAAACGCTTCAGCCAGGGAAAACCAAGTGTCCCCAATTAAATACCGAGAGTTATTCTTTCACAATTAATTTACCGAGGGGTTACATTCTTCCTCCCTTATAAAAATTTCGTCCTCGAAATTTGATATACATCCAATAGAATACAGAATCCAAATTTTCTATCTCATAATCAGCTAAATTTTATTCAAAAGTCACAGTCATCGATACATCATTGATCTGTAATAAGATACAAATATTTGTGGATGTTTCTTTTTCATTTTCTCCTTAGACTCTCAAATAATCTTCCTCTCAGAATAATTACTCCGCTGAACTTTGACATAAGGAATACTACACCATCTCAGAACTTAATCCTTGCGGTCCATAATGTGCACAAGATGATCTTCATAGGTCAATTCTTTCTTAAGCTAAATTAGTTCAAGTTCTAACACATAATGGGGGTTTGAAATACACCTCCTCAGTCATAAAGATGTGAAACACATTGAACACCCCAAAGAGTAATGAAGACAGTGCTAAGCTATAAGCCACCTCCTTTATTTTGATCAAAATCTCAAATGGCCCAATGTATTGTGGCTCAAATCACCTCTAACACAAATCTCATCATATCATTGATTAGTAAAACTTCCAAATGATCTTCAACCTGAAATTTCAAATCTTTCTTTTTGACATCAATATAACTTTTCTATTGACTCAGAGCTACATGAAGCTGCTTTAATTAACGATACTTTTCATAGTTGCTATACCAGCTCAGTCCAAAATTATCTCTCTCTCACCTCATCTCAATATGAAGGGAATCTACACCTTATATCATAGACAATTGAAATGAATCCATTTGAATGTTGGCTTGGTAATCATTAAAATAAGCAATTTCACTAAGGGTAAGAAGCTATACCAAGTACTTTCAAAATCCATCACACAGGCTTGCAGTATATCATCAAAATCTAATTGGTTCATGCAGATTATCCATCTATTTGAGGGTGGAAGGCTGGACAGAAATTCAGCTTAATCCACAAAGCTTATGAAGACATCATCGAATTAGGAGAGTGAGACAAATGGGTTCAGACTCAATTTACGCAGTTTACCATTAAACCAAAAACAAATATTAACATTTAACCCACTAAAATTTTATCCTCGAAATTAAATGTCCACAAATTTTGTACCATTATAGATACTCACTAGCAACTTTTATTTCATTCCTAGGTACCCAAATGACGTATCCAACATCAACAATTAATTTGATCTTTCTACCAAATAAAATTAAATTTCTTAAGAAGTATTTCTTTCCTGTCATCCTTTTTTTTTACTTAACTTCTCACAACACAATCATCATAAATATCATAGAGTCCATCACATGTATTATGTCATCCATTCTTAAGGTTAATAACCTATATCAATTACTGTTAATTCCTCGATAAGACAGTTCCAAGTTCTTTTGAATTAAATATAAGATAGTTTCCTTCCAATGCTCACTCAACTCATAAATAGTTGAATGTGCCATTAATCATTATGACACTTATTTTAATCATCATAACATACTTGGTTTCACTCTTGAATACTTCAAGCTAACATCAATGAATATTATGCAATTATTTAGGATATCTTTCATAATTATCATAATCAACTAATTTAATTTCTTTGAATAATAGTGCCATCATTAATCACTGGTATAATTAATTTATCAATAATACCACTACAACCAATCAATTTCTCTTGAATATATCAGTATATCTTAATAAATAATAATTTAAATGATTCAAATTCTTGAATCGATTATTTCGTTACCAATGATTATCAAAATCATCTATAGATTATGCAATGTCTCATGCCATAACATGACCAACTAATTTAAACCCTTCAAATATCTCAAAGTGACTTCACTAATCTAGCTCAGATGATACAAGACTTATAAGGTCAATAAAGATTGAAAATGCACTTACCATCCGAAAGACATAATTGAAAATTATAGTAATCTCTCTATGACTTGAAAGTGATAATAGATGTACCCTTAACCATAATCCATAACTGATAATAATCAAAAATAAAATCATCTCCCTCCTATTTTCTTAACAATAATATGCCACTTATGGATGATTGATAATTTATCCATCCTGGAGAAAGATATCTCCTTAGGAACTATGAAGAAAGGTACAATAAGTATTTAATGAATAGATATCTTGATTTAGAAATCTATTAAAAATAAAATCCCCATGAAATTCTTTATCAGTGGAGTTTATCTTATTCTCATTACTTGCTAAAATCTTTCACTTCTACCATCAAAATATTTGATCATTTATAGCCAAAATCAGTTCTAAAGATTAATAGAGTCTACTGCTCTCAAAAACTTAAACAGTAATTGTCTCAGAATTTAAAATTTTATATCTTCCTAAATGGTCCATCATGATATAATATGCAGTCAACTATTTCATTAGCATCAATATCAACCATCTCCATATCTAGCAAATAACAATCAGTTTTGAACATGCAATATCCATAATAAAAGTTCTCTTAGTAAAATTCACTATATATACTTATCCATCCAGACTCAAATTCAGAAAGTACTCAATTGCGATTAATCAAAAACATGTAATTAACTATTTCATTCCCAAAATATCATCAATATTAATCATCCTATAACCAGCAGATTAGCTCATAATCTTACAATATCAACAATGTAAGTTCTACAAATAAAAATTCATTATATACATCCACATTCAAATTTAGATTTACTAACTCCAAATCCACATATCAACTCAATTGCAATATGGACATAATGATGTTATCTTAGTCATATTAGTCATCAATTGCAATTTTCAACTACTATATATTTCCATATATTCATCATCTTTTATTGCATATCCAATTAAAGTTTCATCTACCCATATTATTTAAAGATCTGAACTGCTACGAGCCATTTCCAACAAGTTTGACGGAGTTAAAACCTCTAGAAGCCCCTTGGCCTC
>UESW01004050.1:0-67467 GCA_900491605.1 Calamus simplicifolius
ACCACTACAAGATAGATTGCCAAACATAGTTATCTAATGGGTCCTATTTAAATTATCTGGATAGATCGCCATATTCCAAAATCCCAATCCATAGGGATCTTTTTCAGATGCCGATCCAAATGAAAAATTCTCATTTCAATAATTCTAAAATATGTTTATTTGACTACATTTAAAGGATACCATATTACGCGGTGATCACCAAAATAGAATTAGGACACGAACATATAACGTTAGAATATGTGATAGTGGCAATAGAGCATACATTTATCATTCATATTATTGAGTTAGTCCAAATGACAAGTATTAGTGCATTGCAAACCAGTCAGATCGAAGTGTGCACTCCCCATTGACGAATTAAAGATTCAGATCTAGACTAATTCATCATATTAAACGGGCTTCTTGATCAAACCTCGATCGGATACATTGATTCCAGTGAAACAGATTAAACATTATGTCATGCTTTGCTATGCTAATTAATTATCCTCTAAATATTGAATAATGTTGGCAGCAAGGTTAATCAATTGTGAGAAATCAGCGTTCTCTTTTGAGATCGACCCTGCTTGGCATAACAGCGGCTGTTTCGTGTTATTCACGAGCGCTGAATTTTGGCGGCTTCGTATCTCTTTGTTTCGACAAATTTGTTGGGCCTGTATGGTGCTATCAAGGCCCAGGGGCGTTAACTTGTATTGGGCTGGGTTTGAGTAAGGGTTGAGATTAAATCAAGTCATGGGTGTACACAGGCTTGGGGATTAGTTTAATCTCATTGGGTCAATCTATGGGAGTTTTGTTGAGTCTGGGTCTGGCACACTTCGTGGATGTATTTAAACTCTAGTCGCTAGGGTTTGAAGGAATGAGAGAAATTCTCTCTCATCAACCTCTTCACCTTCTCCAGTGGAAAAGACACGGAGCGATCTTGGAGCGGTTCATATAATCCACCTCTTCGTGCATCTGCGCTGAAAGAAGAAAGGTGTGCGATCTTGGAGCGGTTCATAGAATCCACCTCTTCGCGCATCTGTTCATGAAGGCCGCTGGTGCCTAGGCACCAGTGCGCGCTGGTGCCTAGGCACTAGGCAGCACGTGGTGCCTAGGCACCACCTGGTACTTAGGCACGGCCTAGGCGCCAACTGGGCAATTTCAGCCATTAAAAATGACTATATCCATTTTTAACGGCTATATAGCCGTTAAAGGCTGTTGGGAGGGGTTTAGACCATTTTACCCCTCCCAACAGTTATATAATGGCTATATCAAAGGGTAGTTTTGAAAAAAAAATTAGAAATTCTATAAATAGATGAACTCTCCCTCATTCTTACCATACCAAACCAACTCCTCTATTACTACTATTTCTCTCTTCCAGCAAGTGCTCTAGTAGATTAGCAATTTAATTTTTAATTTGCAAGTGTTCTTACAAGTGGCAAGTGCTCAAGCAAGTAGTCAAGTGCTACAAGGTCAATTCTTGTTGAGAGGCGAGAGCGCAAGAAGAAGCTCACAAATCTCGGCTCCATGCCTCCACCTTTGATCTTTTCTCAATTCTTTTTTGGGTTAGTTTTTATTTTTTTATATTTATTAATTAAAAATTTTAGATATGGCATCTTTTAACGAAAGTAATTTTAACATGCACGCTTTTTCTGAGGGTGAGGAAACTAATCCCCAAGGACCACAACCCCAATCCCAACTCCAAGTTCCATCTAGAGCTAGTGTCAGTGAGTGTCAAACCTCTTCTCGTAAGAGTACTAGTAATGTTTGGATTGATTTCGATAGAATTATGGTTGATGGAGTCTATAAAGCAAAATGTAAAAAATGTGCAAAACTTTACAGTTGTTCTAGTACTGGGGGAACAGGGCATCTAAGAAGACATCAAGAGAGTCATAGGATGCATGATTCTAGTCAGCAAGGACTCCTTAATATACAAGAGGGATCACTTGTAGGCAATTTTGCATATAACCATGAAAATCAAAGAAAATTACTGGTAAGATGGATAGTTCAAGATGAATTACCTTTTAGTTTATCTGAATCTTATAATTTTGAAAGATATGTTCATTAGGCCTACAACCTGCTTATAAAAGAACTAGTAGTCATACCTTTAGAAGAGTGGTTATGATAAATTTTTTAGCAATGAAACAAAGTTTAACGGAAAGCCTCTCAAATTTAAATGCTAGAATTTCTTTAACTTCTGATATGTAGGTAGTAATTATTTTATTGCTGTTACTGCTCATTATATTGATAATGATTGGTAATTAAATAAACGAATTATTGCTTTTCATGCTTTTAATTTTCTGCATTCAGACAACAAATTTCAAATATTATTTATCAAACCGCATGCTCATATAATATTAATAATAAAATAATGTCAATTACTTTTGATAATGCATCTAATAATAATTCTGCTGTTGCATTATTAAACGACTCTTTGCATCCCATTTTAGATGGACAATTATTTCATATTAGATGTGCATGTCATATATTAAATCTTTCTGTTCAATCTTGCATGAACATAATTCAAGAGGTTATTTCAAAAATTAGAAATGCAGTTTCTTTTATTCATGCTTCAAGGTCAAGACTTCAAGAATTTAAACAATTATGTGTAGATCATGGTAAATTTTAAAAAATCTAAACTTGATGTAATAACTCGTTGGAATAGTACCTATGCCATGATCCATATAAGAACTTATTAAGTGCTTATATTAATGAGCATGGATTAGGATTTACATTGACTGAAGCTGATTGAAATCAAGGTAAAATTTTAGAAGATTTTTGGTTACTTTTTATGATGCTACAAATGTTCTTTCATGTATTTATTATCAACTTCTTGTTTATTTTTACAAAAAGCATATGTAATTAGTGAAAAATTTAAAGAATATAGATATCATGAAGTTTTAATGCCTATTATACATAATATGAAAACTAAATGGAATGAATATTGGAATAGGATATGTCCATTGCATAACTTAGCTGCTGTTTTTGATCCTAGAGTTAAATTAAATGATGTAATTTTTTTAATTGATCAATATTATGAAAACATGAATCAAAATCCTAAACCTGCTAAAGATGAGGTAAGATGACTTCTTAATGATATTTATTATTTATATAATGATAAAATTTATGGATCTAGAATACCTCCTCAAAGCTCTGCTTCTTCTTCTAGATCTCGTTCGTCATCTATTTTTTCATTCATTAGAAGACACGCACATGCTTCTTCATCTTCTTCATCTTTAAGTAATGAAATTTGGAATTTTATTTACGAAACGATCTTCATTCTGCATATGATGAAGATCAAATAGAAAGTCTAGATGTAGTAGCTTGGTGGAAGAGTGTTAAAAATTAATATCCTGTTATGTCTACCATTGCACGAGATATTTTAGCTGTGCCGATGTCCAAAGTAGCTTCGGAATCCGCTTTCAGTGCAGGTTGACGTATTTTAGATGAAAAGAGAAGTAGGATGACTGGCGAGACAGTTGAGATGCTTATCTGCTTCAAAGACTGGTTGGATGCTGAGATGAGGCTTCAAGATAAAGGTGGACATGACTTAACCAGCGAAGATGATGATGACACAAATACTACTGATGAGTGATGAGTGAGTATTTCTACTTTTATAATTGTATATTTTTATTTTTTAAATTATTAAAAACTTAAAGTAAGTCATCTTTATTTTTTTTCTTTCTATTTTTTTCTCCTTGCTTATTGTATTATGTTCTGAGGTCAGGCCTAGCCCCCCTCCCTTTGTACCATTTTGATTTTAAATTAATAAACTGGTAGGGGTCTATGCCAAACCCCCCACCTATAAGGTGGCTTTATATTAATAAAATTTCTTTATTCCTAATAATTTTTTAATTTATCAAAAAAAATATTTTTTTTACAAATTTTTTTTATTTGAGCCGTGCACGGGTCAGGCCCAGGTGGGCCGTGCCAGGCGGCCCAGGCCCACCTGGGCCAGGCCAGGGCCCACCGGGCCAGCACGGTGGGCTGTGCAGGCACGGCCCAGGTGGGCCCACATGGGCCCAGGCCCGTCATGGGCCGTGCCGTGCTGGGCCAACAGAAAAAAATTTTTTCGCCCGGCACGGCACGGTTCACGGAGCCATGCCGGCACGGCGGTACTGTAGCAGTATGGGGCCTTGCCAGGTGGACCTGGGCCATGCCGTGCCATGGGCGGCATGGCCCAGTGCCTACCTCTAGTGGGCGAGGGCCAGGATAAGCGCGGTGCCGATGGGAAAGGCCAAGACGAGCCAGAGCCCAAACGTGGGCGTCCACCAAAGAATAAACGCGTTGTAATCGATAAATCTTCAGTGGGCTCAGGAACAGGGGCGAGGGCCAAGATGAGCCCGCCCGCGCCGCTGAAGAAGCCCGCAAGGATGGCCCTGCTTCCGTTCCCAAGCGCCGAGGACGACCTCCGAAAGTCGCTAGAGGCCCACAGAATTAGCCTGCTATAGTAATTTTGATTTCGAAAAAGATCAAAAGACTCGCTACATCGGATGATGCGGCAAACGCACATAGATTATGCACACATATTAATGCATATACGATATACGATAAGATTTATTGTCGGTGCTGCAAGATTTTTCCTTCTTATCTAACTGTTGTTTGTTAGTTGTTTTCTACTTTTCTTTGCCACCATGAGATCAGCCGCAGTAAATGCAATTTTTTTTTGTTCTGACAGAGGATTGAATTGTTTTACATTTTATTATTTTCTGTTTATTAGGGTAACTGAGTGTATAAGAGAAAGGGTTGTTTGGATGGGTTCCATTGGCATTATTGTCGTTGGCCGCCTTCCAAAAATGAGTTGTGATTTTTGCCTTAACACCTTGCTTAATGACTTTTTTTGGGACCTGACAATATGTCCGGAGTTTTGAATTAAAACAAGAATGACGAAAAATGTTTCAATTGTACTGAGCTTGACTCCTGGAGCACTAAGCTTCTTAAATTCAAAGAAGGTGAAAACCGTGCTTGGATCAAGACATGTTAAACACAGCGATCTATCCTCAAAATATAATGATCCGATTCGATCCGAACCTTCTACTACAAGCACGATTGCGTAGAGGTGTAACCAAACAACTTCTTTATATGCTAAAAAAAATTATAATAATAATAATAATAATAATAATAAAAAAGAGAATTCTTTTTGAGCAAGGCTTCTTCAAAATTTTTAAATTCTAAATTCTTAAGCTTATTTATAGGAGTTCAGTCCATAATGGCGCCTCATAGCCATTATCTTCAAATCACTTCAGAAATAATTAAAAATTTAAATTTTTTAGAGATTCTTCACGCGTACCATTTGGCCATGCAAACGTTCATGGAACGTTCATGGAATGCTCGTATGTGACGCAAGTGCGCCGCCACTCATGGGAAACTCGTTCCTTTCATTTCCTTTTTTTAATTTAAATTTTGTTTTCTTTCTTTTTTTTAACGTAAAAAAGGTCAACAAATTATTTTTGATATTACTAATTTCAATTAGGAAAAGCTTGCTTGATTCGATATGGTGTGTCAGAAGATGAGATCGAAAAAATTATCTTAAGAAAAACTCCAACCCCTATGAACAGTGCCAATTCACCCATGCCATGTCATGTCAGCTAACCGGTAGGATGATGCGTCGTGCGTTGCAGTCCATAACATTGCTTTTCTAATTAAATCTCTGAAAAGGTTTTGCTTGTCAACTTCATTAGAATTTGGAGGCCAGTTATAAAGCATAGAGAAATGGAGAGAGACACATCAACAAACCATGCTTCATTAGAATTTTGGAGGCCAGTTATAAAAGATACCACCAACCTCCTCATAGCTTATGCTGCATTGCTACGCCGTGCACGTGTACGCTCTCAATTACATAAATGGAAGCACCTCCCATCCCATGTCCCATTTGGAGGGGATCGAGCCAACGGTTGGCGGCTTTAAAAGAGGCCACTGTGGCTTCTCCCCACTTCTAATGGAACAATGATCACGCCAAAGAGTTTCTTGGGACCATGACCATCGCTTTCCCCACCAACAACACTAACGGTTGATTAATGAACACTAAGGCATACACTTGGGACGTTAAGGTGAAGCCTCATGTCTTTCCCTAAGTTTTTGCAACGATATGATGCTTGCCTCTCAATGTTTTTCTCCTTTGTTTTTGGCTCACGAACCGTTGACTCGGAAATTTGCAACTCTCTAGAAAAGGCCGGATCGTTCTTCATTATTAAACTCTTTAGTGATATTTGTCAGGATTATTTTGGTTCTCATTACTTCATTTGAATCTCGATAGAGGAAGACAGCTTCATCTAGTCATTGTATTATCTCGCTTGCTCCTTTTTCTCAGTTGTTATATAGCTGAAGCTGGAGCAAAGCCAAATATTCTATGCTATGACAGCCTATTAATTCCCAGTGTTTGTCAGGCTTCATTTCTGCTGGTTACAACCGGAGACTGTCCCGCTTCGGAGTATGAATTATTCCAGCCACCAGTAACTGCAATAAGGACATGAAGCTCTTCCATCATTGTAAGCATCATATTACAACCTATGCAAGCAAAACCAAAAAATTTAAAATGTTTGGCAGCCAGTACATAAGATCATGCAAACTGTTGGAGCATTTCACCATCATAAAGCATCATGTTTAATCTGTCGAAGAAGAAATCATATCTTGGGGATAGGATGGGGCCATGAGCAATAATCACATAATTACCATGATATCATCATAAAAAAAATCCCTGTTGAGTTAGCATTGTAAGTAATGGCATCAATGACATTCGTAGGCCCTGTGGTTTTCTACCTCAACTAACGCCAGCCAACCACTCTTCCACAAATACAAGAGACAGAAATTGAACACTTGAAACAAGATAACATTCGTGCAAGTAGATAAAGGGATACAATCTCCTGAAATCCAGATAACCCACCAACTTGTTCAAGGTCAATTTGCTTTGCAGTAAGGAACATGTTGGCACTTCTGATACAAAATGGCTACTACTTCTAATACCTTAGCAAGATAGGCTTTTCCATGGTCTGAAATGGCACCATTATCTTCTCGATCAGTCTCTTTCATTGTACAATACCGGCAGAAATTGAGGGGCTAGATGATTGTTCTATAATGTTTGCCAGGAAATAGTAAAATAAGTAGCGATCAATACCTTGTCAATGATACCATATTCAACTGCTTCACTAGGACTGAAATATTTTGGGCATCTGATATCTTTCTCAATCTGCCGAGGAGGTTTCCCTATATACCACGAGTAGAGAAACACCTGATAGAATACACGAGTCAAATGCAATGACTAGATTGAGATGCACTAACTTTTTTTAAGGATGTTATAAGAAGCAGTTCAATTTGGTAGACTCTCTCTGCTTTCATGGCCTGAGGTTTACTGATCAAGTTTACTGATGCTTCTGAACTATCTAGGCGGATGATAATTGTCCAAGGATCTCTACTACTACAAGAATTAAAATATATGACCTCATTCAGACCAGGGTCATTCCTAGAAAGCTAATCAAGTCATTTGTTTAGAAAATTTTGCATCTACAAAGTCTAATTGTGATTACCTGAAAGCTGCTACATTTACTCAAAAAGGAAGGGGGAAAAAATATAGAGCTAACCATATTGTGTAGGTCTTATGTGATAAACGGATTCATGATGCTATAATGAAGTCATTCTACAGTACTGCTGCAAGAAGTTGGAAGATAGGATAAAAAGATAAAGATATCATCTCCTCCAACTCAATCCCTGGCTGGCAAGCAGATTGTTGTACTGTAATATTATATATAACCTTCCCTTGTCTTGCGTGGATGTTCATCCCCCTCGCACTGGCAAGTGTTCGTATTTGTATTCCAGAAGGAAAAAAAATATTCAGCACCAAGATAAATCACAACCAACCCAGTCACCCATTGATTTTATCTTTTCTCCAGTGTAACCAGTTCACCAATCTGAGTTAGGAGGGAGGGCAATGGGAAAGACTAACTGGTTATCATAAATATTAGTCAAAATTCTTTTCAATGAAAATGCTACGTATGTTTCATATAAACTTAAGCACAAAATTTTGAAGTTCTAACATAAGCAACTGCAACAGTACACACATCAAAATAACAAAATGCAGTCAAATTTACCAATTCTGCCTTCACATTATTCAATGCTATTCTTCCTAGATCAGTATGTTGCTTGCCCATGATACCTAGCAGCAGGCTCCACATTGAAAACAGGATATTGTTGTCATGTTAAAATCTCAAAGAACATATTTAATATCTTAACAGGAAAAAGATTAGATGTATTTTCTACCACCGCTACCAGCAAGGAATGAGACCTATGCTTCAAAAGCAAATTAAAAGGCTTAAATTACTGATGAAGACTAAAAGTGGAGTTATACTTGCTTAATCATTATTGTAGATGATGGTAAAGCAGCACGGTTCCCTCTCGCACCAGCAGCCAAAAGTAAAGCAGCTTCTCCCCAAGCATTGCCAACACAAAGTGTGAAAACAGGTGGTTTAACATATCTATTCAGCATAACAAAGCAAATCCCACGTGAGATTCAAAGTTCATAGTGATGAGAAACAATCAACTTTCAGAGAGTTAACAGGGACTTCCAGCATAGACTCGGGTATTTTGAGCGGGTGGCTTGCCAGCCTGGTACTAGAATCATACATAGCATGCCGCGTTGTTTGATTGCAATCATGGCACACACTGACATGATATATATACCATGCTTTATCATGCATGCCAACCGGCACGTCTTTCCATGACTCCTAGTGTAGCTGGAAAATAATGGCATGGAAACCTAGTGGAATTGCAAATGAACAACTGAAAACCATGCCCCAGAAATTCTAGGTCGTGAAGCTAGTTGGCGCTGGTCCAACAGGTCATGCAATGCATGCAAATGCAAAGCATATAAGTACAGTCATGTTGGGCTTTGGGCCGTGGGCTTTCTGGAAGAGTGACATGTCATATTGTTTTATAGATCCTTAAATGTCATATATCACATCCAGGAAACATTGCTTAGAGCAACACTACAAGTTTTATGCACCAAAAACCATGAAGGTATGATATAAGCTTGCATGTAATAAACAATGCTTTGGTTGTGAACAATTAAAACATCAATTTTGGCAAAGAAAATATACAAAGTTCAATAAATTTGTTTAATAAAGATAGTTTGGAATGAAATGATTGAACAATTCCAGAGACTCTTCCAAAGGTTAAAGAACACAGTCTCTTATTTCAACTACTTCTTGCTTCATGATAATGGGTCTATTGGGCCAAACCTTTCATCTATTTCAAGGAAATCAAAAAATTTCCAAGAAACACATCTGCATATTTATATACCTTCTCAAGCTTTTTGATGGGCCTCTTTTCCTCACACCATCTTGGTATTAAGTCTGCATGGCAAATACGAAAAACAAGATACCATCTTGGTATTCGGCCTCTTCCACTCATGTCTGCATATTCATATACTTTCTTCTTAAGCCTTTAAGGGCTTATCATATTTGTTTATCATCAATTATTAGACTCCCTAGGGTTGTCCTGCATCACATATCATGAAAATATAACCATAAAGGCAAGCAGCTGACCTCATAATATCATGAATTGCAAAAGCTTCAGTTTCATAGCCCAATTTTTTACCACCCTAAAACAAAAATAACTTATCATCAGAAGTTTGCAGCATTAAACCCAGGAAACATAGGATATATGATGCAAATATAAGGAAATAATTGCCACCAGATAAATTTTGAAGAAAAAATACATGAATTATTGGCTCCAGGGTACTGCTTTGGAAATAGATGGGCCAACACCAACACAACAGCCGCCATAACCATCACGCACACACAAATCCTCAACTGTCACAGGCATGCACATATATGGTATGTAGCATATACACTTTAAGATACGTATATAGACTTCCAAATGTTTATACACAATATCTTCTTTTGTCCTTCTTCTATATATCTGACTATGGATGTCAATGAGAGATTGAGGCTTATTAGATTGGAACCCAGAGTTATTAAAATGTTCTAAAAAAAAAAATAAATTTGATCAAAGCATTAAACAAGCAACCCAAAAGGTTTTCAGCATAATCTTAGAAAATTAGGTCACCATCAAGTTGTTTCTTTTCTTTTTTCTTTTTCTATTCATTGAAAATCCTCCAGGAAATTGGACAACCAAATCAGCAATTTCTACTATTTGAGAATATATTTTATTAATTTAGATATTTTTTAAATTATTTCAGGTTTCCATATCTTCTAAGAGTTCTTAATTGTAACGAATACTCTTACAATGAAAACTGTACCGGCAGTGAGCAATGACAAAATCTTGGACTTTTGTAAATAGCATAAAACTGAATATATAAGCAAAAGGGTGGGACAAAAAGTTGATCGACTTTATACAAATCAGTCACCATAAGGCATCAACTATAGTATAACCCCAAAGAAGAGAAGCTATACCGAAAAAAATGCTGGGTGAAATTCATCATAAATATTCGTCATAAACATTCAAGCATAGGAATAAATTTTCCTTAGCTACAGTTTCTTTTTTTTTAAAAAAAAATCTACCTTGAAAAGGCTAAGAATTATTCTTAAATGCTTGTTTAGTTAAGATGAATGGAATATGTGAAAAAGGATTTAGCAATGCTGACAGTAACATCATGACACCAGAGGTTTCCCCTCATAGCATCTATTGGTGAATAAGGATTCACAAAACTAAACTCAAAGAGTTCGCACAAGGTTTGATGGTTACAATTATGACCATAAGCTTACCTAGGTAACAGATAGCCTGATTCAATCCTGCTCATGCATAAACTTATCATTAAACAAATTATTAAAATAGAAAATTTAACAAATGTGACAGATTTGTGAATCGTTGGTATGTGAATTTAAATATCACAAGAAATATAAAAGGTTTGTGATAAGAACATGGTAGTGCATTACAACAAAGCCAAAAATATGATTCCCTCGAGCAACTTCCTTTGCAAGCACAAGCTGAACCATTAAAATTTATTCCCTTGTGATAATACAACAAGCCCTCAGCTTTGTATTAAGTTTTAGGCACTCTATCATGACATCATCTATTAGAAATTGGAAATAGAATATCTCATATTCGCACATAAGCCACTAACTTAGGGCAATAGAATATCAATAACTACTTGAGTCATACAAATTGCCTGGTCCAGGAAGTAAAATGAAATCGAGAGAAACAACAAGTACATGTTTTTTCACTCCTGAATGGTACTTTACGCTGATGTGAGAAGGAATTTTGGGTGAAAGAAATTCATCAAGTCTTCTTTTCCTTTAACAAAGAAATGATTGCATGCCGAAAAGATAATAGAACTAATTGAAGTATTTCAGATGCCAATAAATATAGACATCACTAAAACCCCAAATTAGGCTCACAAATCCTAAATGCAGGAGACTGCAAATTTCATAGGTATTGACAGGTATTTCTTTGATCAATATAAGATTTCTACCTTTTGTAAATTTCCAAAGCCAACACCTCCTATAACAATATAGTCTTAAAAAATGCACTTATAGATTTGTATGCTGGTAGAAGCATAAAACAAAAAAAGATTTTACCTTAGATGTGCCAGTTGAATTAATGTAAAGATAAATTGGCTTCTCAGCATCTTCATGCTGAAGGTAAAGAAACTCTGCAAGGATCAGCTCTATTACAGAGGGGACAAGAGGCATGCCCAAGTAAACAATTCGATTTTTATATTGGTAAGATGGCAGATCTGGAGGTGGTTGCTCCCATGCACTTTCTCTCAAGAAAGGGATGACCTGATAACAGAAATAGGGGCACATTTTTTAAAGCAGGAATTGCATATAAGATTACAATGTACATGGAGGCTACAGCAAAAGTATAATGTTCAAAACCAAGTTAAAATCTTCAGGTCCTTAATTATCCAACAAGCAACAAAATAACAATTATTGTACCCATGTCTACATAATTAACATAAACATAACGTTAGTTATTCAGGTCATCGCATAGATCCACAAGTAAGAGAACAACCAATCAAAACAAATTGCTCAAAGAAGAAATAGTTTCTTGCAACTAGCAAAAGGTAAACCAAGTAATAGAGTAGTATCTCCCAGCTACTTTGTGCTAGCTTCATGAATTTTCATTCACCAATCATTTCTTTTAAGAGCTACCTCTTGTGTTGCCGCAACTCCTTTCCAGCAACTGCCATCCACTTCACATTATATCTTCGTCTCCTCAGTCTCCTCGGGCATTCGTTGTACATTCCCATACCATCATCCCAATCGGTTCTTCATCATTCTATTACAACTTCTTTTATATAGTCATTCCCCACTCTATTCTCCAGGTTTCATAGCTATTTCGTTTCACCCTAACATTCTAATCTCTATTACCGTTATGTAAGTTTGCTTAGATCTTCATCACGCAGCCATTACATAGAACTTCTCTTAAGTTGCTACGTTAATCTCTATTACTACATCAATCACGCAACACCCGTTCAAACTAGAGAGTAATTTTGAACGCGAAACAGCGTAGCAATAAGCTCGGTAGATTAATAGATAAACAACTGAGAGGGCTTTCTGGAGAGAATACTGGGGTGGCGACACGCTGTTTGCTACCGGACAAGAAGGGGGGAGTGCGGGAACTCTGACCGAAGAAAAGTTCGCCCGAGAGGGTCCGACCGATGAAGGGGACAACAAAACTGGTGGTGAGAGGAGCTCTTGGGGGAACAGCAGGAGCTGAAGGGTTTAGAGCTCCTCTTGGTTTGCTTCTGCTGCTCCGCGGGCGCTCCATGGAGAGAGATAACTTGCTCGCTCCCCAAGAAGCGATGGCGAGCGCCATTTGGGAGAGAGGATGACGAGAAGGGACGAGAGCTCCCCTGAAGCAGGAAAAAGAGAGAATACGCACCTCCAGGTACGGTGGAGGGGGGTTTTCAGCGGTCAAGCGCGGGCTTTTTGCGCGGAGCCACGATTGAGCCCCGACCCACCCATGCGAAGGGTTCCACCACCGAGGTAAAGATTTTTGCTCCATTTATTATTTCAAAACAAATAAAAGATTTTGGTCTGAGACTCTGGAGCAATCAGGAGGACTTGCCTTCATGTTTACAAGCCTGGTTAGTGGCATCATGCATCCATTGTTCAAGGAGAAAAATGTTCTTCAATGCCCCTTCATTCTTTTTCTTTCTTCAATGCCAAGCGTATAAGGTGTGGGATTCTAAAAGTAAACAATTAAATACGTTTTCAAAAATGTAAAATGGGCTAGTTGAGGTCTTTGGCACTTGAGGAACTGAAAGCACTGAACTACTCATTTATTTTGGCTTCTTAGCAGGTCATTAATGTGAGGACTCATGTAATGTGTGCTTTTAGTCTCTCATTTGTTAGCAAATCTTAAGTATAATGTAAGGACTAATAAATATTATTTATTTATTTTTAATTAAAAACTTGTGTTGTTACCAATGATATTAAAGAAGTAAAGACTTAAAAAAACTGTGTAGCACTGGATTTTTTGTATGGATTATGACCCGTTTATAATGTTTGTGATTAGATTCTTGATCTAATAAAAATGCTTGGACTTATATAAGAAAATTTATGAGGATTTATGTCAGTTTGCATCTAGTCTCATAATGATTGTGCACTAAAAAAAGAAAAGAAAACTTGAATACTTACGAATCAAAGCCCCTAACTTAATACTTTTCAATTAGCTTTTTTGAGCCAGATCTTTTGGATAATTACAATCAATCTCCACGTCTCTTACGAGATTAATTGCAAGATGGTATATGTATCAACACAGTAATCGGTGATGACTTATATCTTCAGCACGGGGATCCGAGCATTATGCGTATGCGTTGAGGCTGCCAAATTTATAATTATGTTGAAGCCTCGATACGGAGATGTAACCATGAATACCCAATCTATATGACTAAATCTTTATAATAATAAAGGATAGTATTTAAAAGGAAATTATAGATCAGGTAAAGATGGACCGGCTCCATATCTAACCTCCATAATTAAATCTTGGCTGGTGCTTCCATGACTAACGTCCCTGTTCATCGATAAGGTTCAGGGATTTGCAAGCTCCCATGCTCTCACCAAAGGAACAGAGAAAAGAATGAAAAAAGTTCTCTGTCTTGTCTTCTTGAATGAAACAGCATGTCCCAACCTCTCTCAAAAACTCATCCTGCTTTCTCTTTCTCATGTCTCACGTGGTGCATGGGAAAAGGGACAGGGAAGGTGGGCTCTGCTGCCGTAGAAGAGAAGAAGGAAGAAGGCTACTTAAAGTTTTGAAACTACTGTTTTATGGTCGGAAGGTGTTAAATTTTGAAACTACTTAATTATATTCAACAAGTAGACATTTGAAGAAAGAAATTGAATTTTTTTAAAATTTTGTCAAATCTCATCATTTGCTATTAATAGTCAATAGAGAGGGGGGGGGGGCATTTTGTGTGGTATTGAAATCTTTTGAATATGATAGTTTTGAAAATTAATATGGGCAATCAATTTTGATGAAATTCATATTAAAATTTTTTACGAGTCTAATTAAGAATCTAACTCATATCCCAACATAAAAACCATTTCCTTCGTTCACTTTATCTTACTCACATCCCATGACCATTATCCTTATCATTCATAACAGATCCTTTTATTCTTCCAAATCCTGTATATGACATTTTGGTTATAAATAAAAGGCATTATATTTAGCAAATTATAATTATAATGAACCCTGTAGATTAGGGCAATAATTTTAGGGATATGATGAGATCATGCCAGTGAGACCTAAAATCTTAAAACCCTAATATAAAATATTTTCAGTCAATGGGACATTGAGTTAGGGATCAATGCTACTAAAAAAACTGGCACATCTTATGTATGCTCGATGCAGAGGATGATTGATCTCACAATCACTTATGTGCAATACTAATACAAAGTTATGGGTGCTCATTAGAATAATGAGTTCATTGAATTGACCTACCAAGAGAACATCTTATGGATTCTTACTTATTTGTCAAAAGATGATTCTCTAAGTGGAAGTTGTGCAAGTGATCCTTAGGCCTGAGGTCACCATAGTATCTTGTGCACATGAATCCATGTTTTGGTTTACACTCATTTATGATATTAAGTTGTGTACGAGATATTCTGGATGTGATGGATTGTGTACGAAGATTATGAGTAGATCAATAAGGAATCAATTACTTCTAGTAAGAGAAGACCACATCCTACTTGCTCTAATCTTATAATGATTTAGAAAGTCTTTGATCAAAGCAGAATAAAAATTAAAAAGAATTTTTAATATTTTATTAATTAAATGATCATTAGAAGGTTAAGAGAAACATGAATAAGTAATAGAGTTTGACATTGTTCTATACTCATATACTTATTCGAGGTGCAGTGTGATTGAAGGATTGAATTGCATGGTAACTTGCCACTGAAGGGTATGTTTGGTATAATCACCAAATTTTATATCTTTCAAATAGGCATGATACATTGCTAGATGTCAATCTTGTTTTGTAGGTTTGATTGGATTAAAGAATTTGATTTGATCAACAATTAGAAAGGATTCTTATTATCAAGTTCGGGATCACATTGATTGGACCTATAAGGATTAGAAATGTTTTAATCATGATAGGTCAACTTGCACCCATACCTACTACTGGCTAGATATGGAATCCAATGGGTTATATACAAAGAAACTGATCAAGGGTCTAATTGGATAGATCATGTTTGTAGGATAGACATGCTAGCACGTGTTGCAAACCCTAGCTCCTGATTCGAATTGGATCTGAATCTGATTCTTGTATTAGGTTAATGTAATATGATTAGATCATGACCTAATATGGGTTGACCAAGAGTTGAAACCCAATTGACTTTATTTGGACCATTAGATGGCTCTTTGGATAACGGATCTAAACCATTGGTCAGTGGCTTAATATGGACCATTGGATGGTGTCTTAATCTAGACCATTGGGTGGTGCCTTAATCTGGACCATTGGATTATCATGAAATAAATGTGGGAGGTTATCATCGTGAGAAGATTAATGGCGCATGGATAAGGCTTACTGGATAAGTCTTTTGAGGATACGTCTTTTCGCTCTCTCTCACCTCTCTTTTTAGCATCTTATTATGATGAGGTGCTACACTTAGGACATGCCTTATCATGATGAGGCAAGATGAGGCATATGGATGGGATGCATCCGCATCCCTTCGTCTTTTATAAATAGGAGTGCCTCCGGGTTTCATATGCATTGTATCCATCTGAAGAGAAATCAACTCCCATTTCTCTTTTATTTCTCTTATGGGTCTTGTCCAACCAAGATAAAGAGGCATTTTTCAGGATAAAAAGTTGTCTTATCCTAAACCAAGACAAGAAGGCCTTCTTTAGGACAAGAGGTTGTCTTGTCCTAAACTAAGACAAGAAGGTCTTCTTCAGGATAAGAGGCTTTGAAGGACTTTTTTTTGTAAGAGAAAGAAAATTAGAAGGGAAAGAAAGCAAACCAATCAAATCCTTTAGAAAGATTAAAGCATTAAAGATCAAAGTTTTGAAGGAGCTAGAGTCTTGAATCTAGTTCCTATGTGGATCAATGTTGAAGGGTGAACACTTGGGCACCTTATGGATATTCCAACATATTGGATATAGCGTTACAGGTATTCTTTTTATCCTATATTTACTATTTATTTATTTGATTGTTACCATTAAGAAGATCTTGGCTATTAAGGTAGTGTTTGATTCCCAAAATGTTATCACTGAATAAGTGTAGAGGATAGAATTTATCCAAGGGATAGTTGAGGGAATAAGCAACTTTTTTAAATAACAATTTTGCCCTCAAGGGATAGCTCCAGCTATTCCTGGATTTTCTAGAAAACAAGTTTAGGAGATAACCCATGGTTAAACATGGGTTATCCCTTTGGTTAACCTTTTTCAGACTTATCCTTTATAGTTATAGCTTTTGGCTGTGTTTGGATGCCCTATTCCTACCTAGAATAGGGACTTATTCCAGGTTATTCCCCCAAATAGGCGTAAAAAGGTTTGTGGGCCCCACAGGATTTCCTATTCTCTCGAAATGCTCGTATTCCCATTTTGCTATTCCATGGTACCCCTTGGAATAGCACGTATTTCATCTCGCGTATTCTAGGGCCATCGATGGAAGAAAAAAATGGAAGTAAAAAAGAGGGCTTCGGTCTTCATCCATTTCCCGACTAGGGTATAAAAGCGATTCGGCAACCTCCATTCTTCGTTTGCTCTTCCACTTTGGCGTTCTTTCTTTGGATCTTGCGAGAACCCTCTCGACTCTTCTCACTACAAGAAAATACTGAAATAGCGACGCAAGTTTAGCGACGCAACTATGCGTCGCTAAATTTGCGACCACTTTGCGACACCTCTGTGACAACAAATATTGCGATGCAATTAGCGACGCATTAGCGACTCAATTAACCAGAAAATAAAAAAAAATTAATTTTTTAATATTGCGATGCAAATAATGCATCACAATATTTTTAAATTAATTTTTTATAAAATTTAAATATCAGAAAAAAATATTGCGACGCAACTCAGTGCGTCGCAATGTTTTTAACAGAATTAAATATGTTAAATAGTGATGCATTAGCGACGCAATAAAATAGAAAATTAGAGAAATTATTTTTAATTTAGCGACGCAACAATTGCGTCGCAAATAATTTAAATAAAATTAAATTTTATAAAATTTAAATATCAAAAAAAATATTGCGACGCAACACAGTGCGTCGCAATGTTTTTAAAAGAATTAAATATATTAAATAGCGACGCATTAGCGATGCAATAAACTAGAAAATTAAAAAAATTATTTTTAATTTAGCGACGCACCAATTGCATCACAAATAATTTAAATGAAATTAAATTTTTTAAAGTATAAATATTTAAAAAAATATTGTGATGCATTTAGTGCGTCGCAATGTTTTGAAAAAAATTAAATATTTTAAATAGCGACGCATTAGCGATGCAATAAACCAGAAAATAAATTAAAATTATTTTTTAATTTAGCGACGCAATAAATGCATCGCAATTATTTTAAATAAAATTAAATTTTATAAAGTATAAATATGAGAAAAAATAATTGCGACGTAACACAGTGCATTGCAATGTTTTTAAAAAAAATTATATTAAATAGCGACGCATTAGCGANTCCGAGATCGGTCGTGGCGATCAGGATCAGGGCTTGGAGCGATGGCAACCATCGGATCGCCGATCGGTCGATCGCCACGGTCCTAGATCGGTCGTGGACGATCGGGATCAGTGCTTGGATCGATCGCAACCGTCGGATCGCCAGCGATCTTGGACCGATCGCAACGGTCGGGATCGGTCGTGGCCGATCGGGATCAGGGCTTGGATCGATCGCAACCGTCGGATCGTTGCCGATGGGACCGATCGCCACGGTTCGAGATCGGTCGTGGCCGATCGGGATCAGGGCTTGGATCGATCGCAACCGTCGGATCGTCAGCGATCTCGGACCGATCGCATCGGTCTGGAATCGGTCATGGCCGATCGGGATGAGGGCTTGGATCGATCGCAACCGTCGGATCATCGATCGATCGATCGCGATGGTCGAGATCGTTGATCGCCGACCGGGATCGATCAGGCTTCGATCGATGGCAACCGTCGGATCGACGCCGATCGGTGCGATCGCCACGGTCCGAGATCGGTCATGGACGATCGGGATCAGGGCTTGGATCGATCGCAACCGTCGGATCATCGCCGATCGGACCGATCGCCACGGTCCGAGATCAGTCGTGGCCGATCGGGATCAGGGCTTGGATCGATCGCAACCGTCGGATCGTCAGCGATCTCGGACCGATCGCAACGGTCCGGGATCGGTCGTGGCCGATCGGGATCAGGGCTTGGATCGATCGCAACCGTCGGATCGTCGCCGATCGGACGATCGCCATGGTCCGAGATCGGTCGTGGCCGATCCTTGGATCGATCGCAACCATCGGATCGTCGCCGATCGGATCGATCGCGACGGTCCGAGATCGATCGTGACCGGGATCGATCAGGGCTTCGATCGATGGCAACCGTCGGATCGACGCCGATCGGTGCGATCGCCACGGTCCGAGATCGGTCATGGACGATCGGGATCAGGGCTTGGATCGATCGCAACCGTCGGATCGTGCCGATCGGACCGATCGCCACGGTCGAGATCGTCGTGGCCGATCGGGATCAGGGCTTGGATCGATCGCAACCGTCGGATCGTCAGCGATCTCGGACCGATCGCAACGGTCCGGGATCGGTCATGGCCGATCGGGATCAGGGCTTGGATCGATCGCAACCGTCGGATTCGCCGATCGGACCGATCGCCACGGTCCGAGATCGGTCGTGGCCGATCGGGATCACGGCTTGGATCGATCGCAACCGTCGGATTGTCGCCTATCGGATCGATCGCGACGGTCCGAGATCGTTGATCGCCGATCGGGATCGATCAGGGCTTCGATCGATGGCAACCGTCGGATCGACGCCGATCGGTGCGATCGCCACGGTCCGAGATCGGTCATGGACGATCGGGATCAGGGCTTGGATCGATCGCAACCGTCGGATGCCGATCGGACCGATCGCCACGGTCCGAGATCAGTCGTGGCCGATCGGGATCAGGGCTTGGATCGATCGCAACCGTCGGATCGTCGCGATCTCGGACCGATCGCAACGGTCCGGGATCGGTCGTGGCCGATCGGGATCAGGGCTTGGATCGATCGCAACCGTCGGATCGTCGCCGATCGGACCGATCGCCACGGTCCGAGATCGGTCGTGGCCGATCGGATCATGGCTTGGATCGATCGCAACCGTCGGATTGTCGCCTATCGGATCGATCGCGATCCGAGATCGTTGATCGCCGACCGGATCGATCAGGGCTTGATCGATGGCAACCGTCGGATCGACGCCGATCGGTGCGATCGCCACGGTCCGAGATCGGTCATGGACGATCGGGATCAGGGCTTGGATCGATCGCAACCGTCGGATCGTCAGCGATCTCGGACCGATCGCAACGGTCCGGGATCGGTCGGCCGATCGGGATCAGGGCTTGGATCGATCGAAACCATCGGATCGTCACCGATCGGACCGATCGCCACGGTCCGAGATCGGTCATGGCCGATCGGGATCAAGCGATGGCAACCATCGGATCGACGCCGATCGGTCCGATTCCTAGATTGGTCGCCAATGGTTTTTAAATAAATATAACTAATTATAAATATTAAAAAATTATTGCGATGCAATAAGGCGTGCAATTATTATCATAAATTATAAATATTATCATTAATAAATATTTAAAAAATTTTGCGACGCTTTAGCGATGCATTTTAGGAAAAAAATAAACAAATATTGCGACGCAATTTATGCGTCGCAATTATTTTGAGTAAATATAAATTTTTTCAGTATTAATAAATAAAAAAATATAATATTGCGATGCATAAGTTGCGTCGCAATGTTTTTTAAAAAAAAATATGTAATTAAAAAGTTTATAAAATATATTGCGACGCAATTTTTCGTCGCAATTATTAACATTAATTATAAATATTATCATTTATAAATATTAAAAAATTATTGCGACGCCGTAGCGATGCATTTTAGAAAAAAAAAAACAAATATTGCGACAAAATATATGCGTCGCAATTATTTTAAGTAAATATGATTTTTATCAGTATTAATTAATAAAAAAATATTGCGACGCATTTTTGCATCGCAATATTTTTAAAATACATATATCTAATTAAAAATATTAAAAAATTATTGCGACGCAATTTTGCATCGCAATTATTATCATAAATTATAAATATTATCATTTATAAATATTTAAAAATTATTACGACGCACTGCTTGCATCGCAATTATTGTAATAAGTTATTATTTTAATCAATTAAAAATATTAAAAAAATATTGCGACGCCTTAGCGACGCAATTCCTAGAAAATAAAAATAAATTTCTCGCCGAACATTGGCGCCAAGTTAGCGACGCATTAGCGACGCAATTATTTGAGTCGCTATTTTTTCATAAAATTATAATAAAACCAGATTAACGATGGATTAGCGACGCATTAATGCGTCGCTAATACATAATAAATTTAAAAAAAATATTGCGACCATATAGCGACGCAAATTATTGCGTCGCTAATTACTTATATAAAAGCGGGCCTTCTCTTCTTTTCTTCCCCGTCTTGACCTAGCCGCCGCCGTGCTCTAAAATTTTTCGGCTCCCACCTCGCTGCTCCGGCGCCTCCCTCTAGTGCTCCGGCTCCCCGGCGTTCTCCTCCGACTCCACTGTCTTCTCTCGACCAAGGTAAGCCCCACATTCTATAAAATTTTTTTTTTTTAAATATTTTCCCTCCGGCCATGGCCAAGACCGCTGTCGTGGCCGGCAGTGGCCTGGCCACGGTGGCCAGGCCACTGTCACAAAAAAAAAAATTCTTAACAGGGGGGGAAACCCCCCCCCCCCTTTTTTTCTTGTTCGGCCACGGCGGTGGCCACGGCCGTACAAGGCCACGGCCGTTGCCGTGGCCGTCTTCTCCGGCCACGGCCGCTGCCGTGGCCGGCAGTGGCCTAGCCACGGTGGCCAGGCCACTGTCACAAAAAAATTTTTTTTTCTTAACATGGGGGGGGGGGGGGAACCCCCCGCCCCCCCCCCCCCCCCCCTTTTTTTCTTGTCGGCCACGGCCGGACAAGGCGGCCACGGCCGCTGCCGTGGCCGGCAGTGGCCTGGCCACGGTGGCCAGGCCACTGTCACAAAAAAAAATTCTTAACAGGGGGGGGGAAACCGCCCGCCCCCCCCTTTTTTTCTTGTTCGGCCACGGCCGTGGCCGCGGCCGGACAAGGCGGCCACGCCGCTGCCGTGGCCGTCTTCTCCGGCCATGGCCGCTGCCGTGGCCGGCAGTGGCCTGGCCACGGTGGCCAGGCCACTGTCACAAAAAAAAAAATTTCTTAATAGGGGGGGGGAAGCCCCCCCCCCCCCTTTTTTTCTTGTTCGGCCACGGCCGTGGCCGCGGCCGGACAAGGCGGCCACGGCCGCTGCCGTGGCCGTGGCCACGGCCGCTGCCGTGGCCGGCAGTGGCCTGGCCACGGTGGCCAGGCCACTGTCACAAAAAAAAAAATTCTTAACAAGGGGGGGACCCCCCCCCCATTTTGTCTTCTCCGGCCACGGCCTCTGCCGTGGTCGCCTATGGCCTGGCCACCCTGTCAAAAATTACGTATGCAAATGTTCGGTTTCTTCCGATGATAATGAAACTGATTTGCAATCCGATACGGCATCGGATGTTGAACCAACATTTCACGAAACAAATGACACCGATTAAACATAGAGGTTTTTTAAAATTTAACTTTTTTTTTATAAGTATTCAAATCTTACATAGTCAATCATTAATCGTAATTTAATTGTGTGAATCTTTAGTATTTTCAGTATGACGGAAAGAGGTAGATCTACCGACGACAGATGGAGTGAGCAGGACGTAGCCCTGCTACATCAGATCACATGAGCGTCGGAGATGGAGAGTTTGGATCTCCAGTAGTGGCGCAGCCTTCGATCTCTCCAGCAGTATTACCATCCAGCCGATCGGCACATACCTCCAAGAGTTCTTCCACCATCGGCCGCACTGTACTTCGACTTGATGCTCAGGGGATGTAAGTATATACTAATTAAAAATATATGTTTATCTTTTTAAGTCAATTACTTATAAACATGCATTTTTTTAACAGATTCATTGAGCAGCATCATGTATCCAGCCACATCAGCGCCATATTTCAGAGGCGTGCAGATCCCAGTGGCTACGATTGGCGCCACGTATCTCTAGCCACGAGGGAGTTTTATTTTTCTGAGTTTCAGGTAAACTTATTAAATACAATTTATCAGTGATATAAAATTTTTTAAACTTAATAAATTCAGAAACTAACTGTTTATTTTAATGCAGAAAAAGTTTACGTGGGATCCTGCCAGCCATGATGCCATTAGGGCAGCATGGGAGGCTCTGACGCGACGCCGATACTCCGACATGCTTCATCGTTGGAGGTCATCGGGTCAGCGTCCTGCGCACGTGCCAGAGGGTATTTGGCACGAGTGGCAGCAGGCCTAGGTGTCCGATGGCTGGCGCAGGAGGTCCGCATCAGCCAGCACGAACCGCCGATCTGAGAAGGGCGGTCCTGGCACGGGTCTCTCCCGCCATACTTCGGGCTCCATTTCGATTCAGGAGCACAAACGGCGTATGGTAAGAAAACATAAATATTTTAATTACTATTTTAGTTATTTACAAATATTTGTATTAATATCTTTTTTTTTTGTTATAGTCTGAGCAGGAGGGCGGAGATCCTGGTGAGTTTCGTCTATTCAGGGCGACACACACCAGGAGGGACGATTCCTGGGTCGACACGCGATCACGGAAGGTTGCGGTAAGAAATTAGATTTATGTAGTATCTGTTTAATTTCTAAAATTTTATTTGAGAAATTTATTAACTCATTTATTGTTGATTTCATAATTTCAAGACACGAGTCGAGGAGCTTCGCTCCCAGGCATCGCAGGTCGATTCTACTGATGGGGAGACGCCCGTCGAACTCTCAGCAGAGGAGAGTCGGCGTGTGTTTTTGGAGGCTGTTGGTGCCCAGCCACGAGACCGCAGGGTCTATGGTCTGGGCACTAGAGCTTCTACATATTTTCCCCATCAGGCCTCCAGCTCGCGAGCTTCTGGTGATCTTCCTCCCGAGCGGTTACACGACCTTCGCAGATCTATTGCAGAGGAGGTTCGCCAGGAGGTCGAGCAGGATTTTGAGGATCGTATGCGAGGCCGGGATCAGGAGATTGCAGACATGCAGATGAGATGCATTATTTGCGGGATATGGTTAGCCGCTTGTCGCAGAGTCTTCAGCCTCCACAACCTCCATAGCCTCCACGTGATTGCCCAGATTCTTGATGTATTTTTTTTTCTTTTTTTATGTTGTAAAAACTTCAAAATTTTAATATATGAATTATTTTTGGAAATTTATTATTGTTTGGATTGAGTGAAAAATGTTTATATTAATATTTAGATTTAACAAAATTGTATTAACCATTTTAATTTTTAATCTTTTATATTTTTTAAAAATTTAATTTGCGACGTATTAGCGATTGAAATTGCATCGCTAATATTTTCAAAATATTATTATTAAATATTGCGATGCAATGACCTGGCATCGCAATAATTTAAAAATAAATTTAATAGCGATGCATTAGCGACTAAAATTGCATCGCTATTATATCTAAAATATTTTTAATAAATATTACAACGTAATGACCTTGCGTCGCAATATTTTAAAAAAAAATTTATTTGCAATGCATTAGCGACTCAAATTGCGTCGCTATTATACCAAAAATATTATTATTAAATATTGCGACATAGCTAGATGCGTCGCAATATTGTGACGCAATTTAGTGCGTCACAATATTTAATAATAATTTTAAATATTAAATATTAATTTTAAATTTAGCGATGCATTTGGATGCATCGCAATATTGCGACTCAATGTTGCGTCGCAGAGCGTCGCAATATTGCGATGCAATTGCGACAAATGGGTATTGCGACGGACATCTGAGCGACGCCGTCATTGCGTCGCTATTGCGTCGCAATAGCATGTTTAGCGACGCAATTGCGATGCATTTGGGTGTCACAATATTTTATTTCTCTTGTAGTGTATTGGGTTTACGAAGCAACAATTTCAATCTCTTAAAGCACAAATAATAGCCTTTACTCGTATCAAGGTATCCATCCCCATCTCCCTTCTTCTTAAGTTTCAGTAATCTATCTGTTCTCTGTTTGTTCATTAGTTGAGCTCTTTTCTTGGTGCAAGAGTACAACAGACACATTTAAATACAGCATTAAGTTTGTTAATCATGATTATGTTTTGCAGCGTGGCAATCGTAAAATTCCACAATAGTTCTATTAGGTCCAGCAGGTCATCAGGTCCGAAAATATTATTAGGTCCAGCAGGGCTTCTATTGCCAGCCTCGCCGGCGCAACAGGCAACGCTTCCACCGTCGCCAGCGCAACAGGCCACGCTTCACCCTGCCGGCGCAACAGGCCACGCTTCCAGCGCAACAGGCCACGCTTCCACCCTTGCCTGACTTTTAAGGCAAGGGTGGAAGCGTGGACTGTTGCAGTGGAAGCGTGGCTTGTTGCGCCGGCGAGGGTGGAAGCGTGGCTTGTTGCAGCGGAAGCGTGGCCTGTTGCGCCGGCGAGGGTGGAACCGTTGCCTGTTGCGCCGGCGACGGTGGAAGCGTTGCCTGTTGCGCTGGCGACGGTGGCAATATTGTATTTTTATCAATTCACATTTCGAAGAAAGATATGATGCCTGAGTAGGCATGGGCACTGGGTTGTGCCGTGCCAGGCACGGCCCAGGCCCATCGTGCCAGAAAAATTACCGTGCCGTGCCAGGCAGGCCCATTAACAAATGGGCCGTGCCCACTAAAAAAAATTCAAATTCGGCACGGCCCGTGACCCATCAAGAAATGGGCCACGGGCCATGCCTGGACGGCCCAGCAGAGCCGTTGTTGGGCCATGCCAAAATGGCCCTTCTGGGCTGTTTTGTGGGCGTGCCATGGCACGGCCCAGCAACAGCCCTTCTAGGCCGTGCCATCCAGAACGGCCCTGCTGGGCCATTTTGTGGGCGCCACGGCACGGCCCAGAAGGGCTATTTTGGCACGGCCCAGCAACGGCCCTGCTGGGCCGTGCTATCCAGAACGGCCCTGCTGGGCCATTTTGTGGGCCGTGCCATGGCATGATCCCGATCGGCGATGATCCAAGCCATGATCACATCGGAGATGATCTGACAGTTGCGATCGATCCAAGCCATGATCCCGATCGGTGATGATCGATCCGACGGTTACGATCCATCCGATCGGCGATGATCGACGGTTGCGATCTTTCTTTTTTTCTTCTTACTTATTGTATTATGTTGTAGAGATCAGGCCTAGCCCCCCTCCCTTCTATACCATTTTAATTTTAAATTAATAAACTGTAGGGTCTATGCCAAACCCCCCACCATTATGGTGGCTTTATATTAATAAATTTTTTTTATTCCTAATAATTTTTTAATTTATCAAAAAAATTATTTTTTTATAATTTTTTTATTTGAGTTGTGCATGGGCAGGCCCCAGGTGGGCCATGCCAGGCACGGCCCAGGCCCACCTGGGCCGTGCCTGGCACGGCCCACCTGGGCCGACACGGCTCAGGCCCACCTGGGCCGTGCCAGCATGGCCCATGGGCCGGCATGGCTCAGGCACACCTGGGCCGTGCCGGCACGGCACGACGGGCCGGCCCAGGCCCGTCATGGGCCGTGCCGTGCTGGGCCAACAAAAAATTTTCTGAGCCCGGCACGGCCCATCAGGGCCTGGGCCGTGCCGTGCCATGGGCGGCACGGCCCAGTGCCCACCTCTATGCCTGAGGATCTTTCCCCAGTGTGGAATCAGACCCATCATCGATGTCAGGTAATTCACAACTATCCATTTTCTGCTTCATAAACCAGTCATCTTTGTATATGAATTTGTATCTTAAAATCCATTGGTTGATTGGATTATGAATTTGCAATATTGGATTATGGGATCGAAATCGTTGACTGCCATCCATTTAATTCTCATTTGTATTAATCATTCATGTGCATCACATGTGCAAAACTTTGGTTCATATATGCATATCAAAATCTTCAAGTCCATGCTACTTTACACGGAATATGAGTTAGCATACCCTATGTCACAGTACAATATCCTTATGAATGCACATTGCTCAAACTTGCAGTAATAGATAACACGTTAACACGCATATTGCATGTTGGCATGACACATTTTCTGTTTCTTACAGACAATATGTTGGATTCAGATTGAAACATCATATTCATATTAATCAAAATGCAACATTTGTCCAAAGGATCATGGTTATAAATTCCTATTACCTTGTGAACTGGGTGGTGTCATAGTGGTCAAATTCCCCTTTTTCGAGGAGGTTCCAAGTTCTAGTTCTAGTGATGTATCAGGCTCCAAATTTAGTTCAATGTGGTGCATCTGCAAGCATTTGGAGTTAGGTAAATTGCCTTGGGTTGGTCTTCTCTTTGTGTCTCTCTCACACACACATTATATGCATTCATCAATATGAAAATCAATAGATTTAAGAACGTGATAAGCTTGATTATTTTCTTGCAAGATACTTGTATATATATTTGGATAAACAACAATATCTATGTAGTCTGGGTACTGATATTCATTTTATGTGTCCATATTTAGACATGCGGACATGCTCACATCCGTGGGTGTGTGATTGCATTTGTCAAACTCAGAAGCGTATGTGATCCTATGATGTTTGAGCTCTTTCTTGTGACCTTTCTTTTTCAATAATTTTTATGCACTGACATAAGTTACAATGTATAGCACTGAGAACTTTAGTCATGTTTCCATCCCATGTTTCTCGGCCATTTTTAGTTATAGTGTTTTACCTTTTCCACTTGTAACAAACTCCGTCTATTTTCATTCTTCAAGGTTTTCCATCTAACATATAGATAGATAATTTGCGAACAATTCCTGCAGTTCATATTGGGCATAATGCATAACTTAGATCATATATCATAACTTTGACTGTTGTAGTCTTATAGTCATAGCTATATTCCAGTAGCTCAGGAAGCAGTTTGTTCATGCTCTTTTAGGAGTTGCTCTCTTATTTGTTATTTTATGCAATACTTAAAGTGGAAAAGCAACAACTTTTCATTAACTACTGTAAGTTTTAAATTAAGTACGATGACTACATCTGTAAGAAACAGAGCAAAATACTTTTCTAGTTTTGTTTATAGCAGCTAACATCATTGTTTTATGTATTTTTTGTTGTTCTTTCATAGTGGGTACTTGATTGTGCTTTTGAATGAAATTAAATGGCTTCCAAATTTTTAGTAGTTTCATATTAAGCATGATTTGTCATGTATGTTAAACTTTCTATATTCTTTTTCTTGACATCAAACATGGGATGAATAACTTGGATTCTCCTTCAGAGCACCAAAATGATGATGCAAGTTTGAGTTTGAGACACATTATTCCATTCTTTCCCCAGTATCATCATACGCATATGTCCTATTTTATTAAATTATATCCGAAGGTTTCCCCATTTTATCATGTTTGTCTGGTGTTACTCAGGTCCACATGACAATGCTAACAGCCATGATTTTTGTTGACCTTTATTTTTATGATTTTTGATGTCATTTTTCCTACTCATATTTTTTTAATGTAACAAGAAGCATATGATGAACTACTCGGATTCCCCTTCAAGACATCATACTGGATGATGTAAGCCCGAGTTTCTGATGCTCCTACACTACCATTTCAGGTTTTTCCTTAGATGATTTTTATATTAGTAGTACATGAGTTCTTATCTATATACCTTTTCTGGCATTAAGCAAAAGGTTATTACTTGATAATCTTAACTTTGCCAGAACCTTAACCAACAAACCTTTTTGGTTTGGTGTTGACTTTATATTCTTTGTTTCCTCTGCTTTTGCCAGTAAGGGCTTCATCTTTTTCAGGAAAAAGCTTTTATGCAATCCTTTCTGGCAACTCCTGCACATATTTACTCAGACTAAGTTGGTACTGCAATTTCATGTGTATGCAGCATTATTTAAACTGCTTTTTTATTGGGCATGTGTGTGTTTGATTTTATTAATGAGCAATCATGCTTTTGTAAATGTGTTTGCTTGTTCGGAAATGGGATGCTACTTGTTCTTTCATGATTGACTAAATATTCATGGTTGAATTATTTGCACATCTTTTCTTAGGCATGGACAATTTAGTATGAGTGGGTACCTACTTCTACATGCCCTTTGGATTTTGTTTTCATAAAATAAGCATTAAATGAAGATGTGCATTTGAGTATAAATCTTCATATGATAGCAATTTATAATCTAATATCCAATGAAGATGGGTTGGCGTGCTGCATCGTATCGTACTATGTGGGGTCCCTTCAATGGTGGCCATCATGCAATACACATTTGGATGTGGACTTTTCCGAATCAACCTTGGACTTGTAAAAACCTTACTCTATTCATATAAATTTAATATGATGATTATTGTCTATTCACATAAATTTAATAAGATGATTATCGGTGCATTCATTACTATATATTGACACAATCACACAATTGTACTGTATTTTATAATGGGAAATGGTTTGAGTCCAGAGCACCATTGGCTGTGATTATAATGACCCTGGATCTCATCCAAAAAGGCTATCCAAAAATTATTTCAGGTCCTTGACACTGCTTTATGTATCCAAGGCCTCACATTGTGGGACTAAACACATCCGTACTGGTCCTCACACCAGCCAGTCAAACTTTTTCAATCAAAAGATATCAGTTTTTGCTGAAATGTTAAATTAGATGCTGTTTGATTAATTTAATTGGTGTTTGAGTATTGGATTGTAACTCTGAATTCTTTCTAGAAATCCTAATATTATTGCTACCGCATATTTATAGAGTTTGTATAGTTCATTCTTAGGAAATTTTATGTGCAGACAATGTTTCTTTTCTATCTTTAATCAATACCATCAGTGCTTGGAAGAAAAAATAATGTCCTATTAATAATAGAACGTTGCATTGAAAAGGAAAACTGTGCTGAGAATTTTTTTTGGTCTATAGTTGTTGGACGGTGTACCCCAATGGTAGATCTAATTGTTGTTTGTCTTGTTTTATCAGATCTGGCTGTTACATTTGTTTTTTGTTACTGCAGATGCTAGGTGTGGGAGACCATCTGATTGAGCTTGAAATTTGTACCACTTTGTTCTTTATGCAAATGAGTTTTTATTTACCTTCCAAAAGTAATTATGGGAAAGGGAGATATTTGTTGTTATAGGTTTTACGAAGATAATCTAGATGATGTCATTGAGGACATTGATGAAGAAAACGATTAACATGTGATACAGTGACATAATTGATGGTTTATTATTAGTTCATAGCTTATGAAGGTGCTATCAGAAAATACGTGTTAGGAAATAGAAGCAAGTCTGCATGTAAGAAAGATACATAATTTGAAGGGACCATAAGATCAGCCATGAAAGGATCTTCATAAGGATGCCATCATAATATTGCTTTTATATTGGCATGGCAACTTTCAATGTGACTCCATAACTAGATTAATAACCTGACCTGTTTAATGCTGGATATGTTTGACTTATAGCTTGGGGTAGTTTTTATTTTATTTTTGGTCTGTCATGCAACTTGGCCAATTATTAATGAGGTGCATGAATTCTATTTGTTTTGTTATTTTTGTAACCTAACCTGTTATCTATATTCCATATTTTCATGAGGTTAGGCTGATTTAAGCCCAATTTCATTGTTCAATTGGGTCAGGATTTAGGATAGGTGTATCATAATTGAGGTTGTATGTGCAAATCATATTATAGGTTTTTAGTTAGGTGAGGTAGTGTAGTGCAATGCCAGCGCTAAACATAAGCACTGCTACTTAAACCATTGAAAAAAAAAAAAAAATATTGTCTTACCTCTAAGGTATTGGCTCATGTATTGTGAAGGATGTTAACCACGCTAATCTATTAGTCAATTCCTCATTATACTCTAATGGGATGCTGCGATTTTTTGATCATCTATGTGGTAACCCCGTTTGTATATCTTTATTATAAGAGGTCTACTCTTTCAAGGTGATGTGTGGTGTATTTCTCAGCAGATCAAAGGTGAAATATTTGTATACAGATTAAATTGTCTGTGAGGTTGGACCACTCTATGCTATGCTTGAACTTTTAAGTGAATTTGTCACCACCTCAAGCGGATATAGCCTGTAAGTAAGAGAGGGATAAATGCACTAACGAAAAAAGGGTTATGAAAATTAGCAGGCCGTCATGTTAACAGAATGTCGTGTGAATTTTTTACCGCTTTAACTGATGGGCATGCGTTGATGTTTGGGAGTGTTTGCTCTTGGATATTTTGTTCTTCTGGCTCTGACCTCCATATTTCAAAGCAAGTGGGCAAATTTCTTGATCATCTGTGCTTGTGTTCAAAATTTTCTTCTCTCTGCAGGCTAGGATCTTGGCACTGAATGCATCCTATTTCCTGAAGAATGGGGGCCATTTTGTGATATCAATTAAGGTACCATGCTCATCATTCAAGTTAGGCAGGAAATGATCCCGTTTAGATCGATTAATCCCATAAAGATGGTTTTAATAGATTGATGTTTTTGATTTATAGGCATTGTTTCCTGATTCTTTGTTTTGTTATATGTATATCATTGTGTCTCATCTCACTGATTATTCTTCAAACTCACCCTGGATTATTGAAGTGTATTCATAAATTATTTGAAAAATCAGAAATTTTATGAATTTGTTGCACAGTACATTTACAACTTTCTTACGAGCATGCTGTCTTTCGAGCTTTCATATAACAAATTCATAAAATTTGTTATATGAATTTATATATATATATATAATTTGGCTGCATTTGAATGTAGCTAAGTTTAGATTTTGATTACTTCTTTCATCCTTAAATCTACACGAATCCCAGAGTTGCATCATATTTTTCATCTTTAGAATCCATAAACTATGTAGATTTAAGGGTGGAGGTGGTAACCAAATCTAGGCTATTCGAATGTAGCCAAATCTAGCTATATATAAGAGAGATATATATAGAACTAGAATTGGCTACATTCATATATAGCCAAGTTCAAGTTTTAATCATCTCTCCCACCTTTGGATCTACATGAATTTTGAAGGTACCTCACCTTTTCATTTTTGGAATTCGTAAATCATGTGGGTCCAAGGGTGGAGGGATGGCAAGTCTAGCTTTATGTGTATGTGCATGTGTATATATACATATATGCATAAATATATATCCAAAATAACAATGGAGTCAGATTAGGAGTATTTATATAGTAACTATGGTACTCTACAAATACTAAAGATACAAACGGAGATACGTATAAAAAGAATATATTCAACTTAGTCAGCGTAGTTTAGAAGATGTGAGATACTAGGCCTATTCAAATAAAAAAGGGAACTCCTCTAAAGAGATATGACTTGTCTATTGGATTAAGGGCCAACCGTAAGAAAAATATTGATCGCACTCAATGAATAAATATTAATAAATATATTAGGGAAGGACAAGTAAAGAGCACTGCTAATAATTAGTTTAATATATAAGAGATCTATAAAATACTAAAATATGAAATCATTAAATCATAAACCACAAAGCATTATTATTAGAAACAATCGATGTTAATCAAATTTAGTATGCATAGTATCAAAACTTAAAGCACAAGAATGAATCACATAAATATGGACACATTTAGGCACACATATCTACAAATATTATCCTCATACGAAATGTCATAACAAACAATTACCTAAAATTTATGCACAAATATCTACAAATATGGCTAAATAGCCAAGAAAGCTCCTATTAACAAAGATATCAAAGATAGATCGTTGTATGGCCAATACACGAGGTTAGCATCAACCCTATTAGTGAAGGATATTCATATATTGATTCATGAACATGCATCACACCACAATACGGAGAGCACTTATCCATTTATATGGCATCAGGTAATGTACTAGAGTTCAAAAGATTATTAGCTACTCACAAGAATATAAGGTCATATAATAGAATTTGTATAATCATTATTTAGCAATTCTTCAATGTTTTATAAAGATATAAGGTTACATGTAACATTTAAAGAAATTTATCCTATTCATCAAAATTTGTCCTCAATTCTTAGCATAAATATATTGCAAATAATATAAGTATAATCCATATAACCATCTGTATTATAAAAAAATTTCAAAAGAAGCTATGAACATGATTCTTGCTCATGCTGGTCGCATGCATATGCTCAAATCCTTGCATATACAGATGAACATAGTTTAGTACATACATATATATTCATTAGTAATCATATTTATGTACTATTTTATTAAGGGCTTATAATGTAAGTTTGTTGTAAAAAATTTAGGTATTTGAGATCAATTATCCAGCAAGAAGGTGAAATAGGTAAAGATGTGAATCATAAAGTTAAAGTAGGATGGATTAAGTAGAGAAGTACTTCGAAAGTATTGTATGATCAGCGCATCCCATTAAAATTGAAAGAAAAATTTTATAAAACTATCATTAGGCTAGCTATGCTATATAGAACAGAGTGTTAGACAATATTGAAATAATATATGAATAAATTAAGTATAACATAAATGTATATGTTAAGATGGATATATGATAAAACTTTAAAAGATAGAATTAGAAATAAGCATATAAGAGAAATGATAGGAGTAGCCCCAATTAAAGATAAAATACGAAAAAATTGATTATAGTGGTTTAGACATATATAACGAAGACCTTTAGAGGCTCCAGTTAGAAAGAATGATCTTTTAACAATTCATGGTAAGAATAAAGGTAGAGATAGACCTAAACTAATATGGACAGAAATAATTAAAAAAGATATAATTATTTATAATTTAAATATCGACTTAGTCTTGAATAGAGCAGAGTAGAAGTAGATTCATGTAACCGACCCCATGTAGTTGGAAAAAGGCTTAGATGAGTTAAATTGAGTTTTTTAATGTAATTTCGTTAAACATGCTATACAGGTTATTATTTACTCACAATCAAACCAATAAAAACCTAAAAAAAAAATCAAATCGCATCAGTCTACTTAGAATTCAAATAGAGGTAGGTGGTAAAGTTTTTAAAGCACCTAGAGCAAGAATTAGCCACATGAACAAAGAGATATTATCATACTATTAGAGCATGCAAGGCAAGGATTATGCATAATTACTATACAAAACTTAATGACTAAGCCAAAATTCTAGCTTAAAATCCAAAACAAACTAACAATAATTTTGAAATATTTCTTAAAATAGGTAGACTAAGTAGAAGTAGGAATAAAACCTCTCAAATCCTACCTTTAGAGCTAACGTTTTGAAGGAATTGAGCAAATAGCAAGCTTAGGGGTGTAAATATGAGGTGTGGGGATCTTAAATCCTGAAGCAGCAAGGAAATATAAGCAGATGAAGGATGGAAATGGGTGAAAAATGAGGAGAATCAAGGGCACAAGTCATGGATGTTCAAAAATGAGAGCTAAGAAAGGGAGGGGGGAGAGAGAGAGTCAGCATTTTTGGAGTAAGGAAGAGGTTTAAGTACTTATAATGAGATCCTAAAGTTAGTAGAATCAGAATAGAAATACAATGTGTGACATGAGGTGAGCTTGAATGTGCAGCTTGGTATAGGGATAAGCTCAAGTAGCAAGCTCGAAAGCACGATATAATACAAGTAAGCTCGCCTGGTGAGCTTGTGCATACAATCTAACAAAGATTTAACTTGGATTGCACCATCAAACAAAGGGTTAAATCGGATCGCACAATGTAACATATGGTTATTATGGGTACATAGCTTATATTATAAGCCTTTTCTTTCTTTTTACTTAATATTTCTTATATAAATAAGAAAAATGCCTCCCATTTGAATTCAGTAAATATATTAGAAAAATTAATTTTTTTAATATTAGTAAAAAGTTAGTTCTCTCCCTTAAGAGCAAATTTAGATAATTTCATAAAAGCTTGGCCAATGTCAAGTGAAGATACTTCTACTTAGGATAAAAATTTTAAAAAATTAATTTAGTTGAGAAATGATAAAAAATAAAATAAAAAAATTATTTTAAAATATAATTTGTAAAGTCTTTGCTAATATTTTATCAAACTTATAAGGTTTTTAAACTTAGATGAGATCACAATAATAGTTCAACTTTATATTGACTAATGCCGGCATGATTCAAAGCCCATTAAAATAATAAAATTAAACTTGCTATAAAATTTTAAGGTTGAAACTTACATTTTAGAGTTTAAATTATGGCACTTTATTAGACTAAAGGTCAAGGTGTTAAAAATTAGTCTTCCTAGTCTAATGTTCTCATATGATCATTAAGCGTAGCACTATTAGATTATTAGCTATCTGATTCATGGCTTATTGAAATTTTAGATTATGTTAGAGATCCTTTAATAAAAAATACAAACCAATCTTTTAAAATATAATAAACTATTTACAATTATAATTTTATAGAATAATTATTTTTGCAACTTTTCAAGTTATTATTCCACTATCTAATATATCTAGCCACATTTGTATTATAATATAAGTACTTTTCCATTATGATGAATTCTATGTGAGACAACAAACTGTTACTAGTATTTGGATCTAATAAACTATTATGCTTTTTATCAAGAATATGGTCTAGGATTTCAATTTATTGGTGTTTAGAGCATAACAAGGTATCCATCCTTTATTGGCCCCTACTTCTGATAATGTTTTGTTAGGTAGATTGCTACTATTGATTGATCAATGTGATGGCACACTTGAGTGTTAGTGCAAGGCCTAACCTAGTGAAGGAGTTCTACAATTATATTATTTATCTTAAAAGTCTTATAGGTACAATGCTCGCCTCACTCATATATAGCTAAGGGTAAGATTTGAGTGCTTTTGAATATTTAATCCTCTTGTAAACCTTGTCTACTTAGATAAACCTTTAGAGTACTTATGGATTCTTTTTGGGCTTTAAAGCTAATGTCTTATATATAACATATATCATATATGACCATGTAGATAGGATATAACTTTAGTTTTCTTAACTTTTTGGGATATTAAAGATGCAAATGATATTAGGACATCCCACTTTCAACAATCACTTCTCTTTAACTTGCTAGAAGAATTGGAATATCATTATTTCTCTTTTCTCTTCTACGTTTGGTTTGGAAAAAAAGAAGGGAGAAGGAGGAAAACTCTCCTCTCTTACTGGTGCAAAGAAAAGAGGAATAATTAAAGGAAGATGTTAACTTTTTCATTCTTGAAAGGAGTAAACTAGAAAGAGGGTATCTTCCCTTTAGTTGAACATAAAAATATAAAATAAATAGGTCCACAAAATAAAATTAGCTTGGCAACTCATTTCAAGGGTGGTTTGTATTTTGCAATATCCCATTCATGTCAAGGATGTATTTTCCATTTTGGTAATAATTCAAGTTAGTAACATCCTTCATACTTTTAAGTATTAAATATAACTAGTATAAAAAATTGAATCATATCATTATTAAAATATGCCAAGCAATAAAACTTCTTATGAAGATATATGGGGCTGTGTATTTAGTCTCACAATAATTGTGCATATATTGAATCTTGGGTATATATATACAGGGCCAAGGAACCTAAATTAAAACTTTTTGACTAATCTTTTTAAATGAAATTTTAAGTTATTATAAAAGATATCAAATTAAAATTGCCTTACAACTCCTATAGATTAGAACAATAATGTAAATGCTAATGCTCTTTTGATGCTTATCACGGGTGGATAAGTTATAACATTTATTATTGGCTTAAATGAGAAGATTTTGGGTATTTATATAGGGCCCAGAAATCCAAATAATATCTTCTGGCTAACCTTTTTTCGTGAGATTTTGAATCATCACTCATTATGTGCTTCTAAAGTGAGGGCACAATACATTGTATGACTTAAATGCGTTATTTGAAATTTTGAATTTGAAATTTTGAAGCTTATTCGCTAGATCAACATGTAATGGTCAGGATTGGTTCCTTTGTACTTAAGAAAAGTCTATTTCTTAACTTACTTTCTCTTTTGTTCTCTTTCTTTGTGTGTCTCTCCTCGTGTATCGCCTGATTTCATATCCGTGCTTTTTTTCGGTATTTATTACACTCTTTTCCTTTTATAAGCTCTCACTGTTTAGTAAATAAACATACTTTCCCAATTTTCTTTGCCTCGTTCTTCCTTCTCTTATTTATCTCTTGGAATCTCTCCTTGTTTGCGTCGTCTGCTTTTCATCTTGTTTTTCTCCTTGGAAGCATCATTTCCTCTCTCCTTATAAACTCTTATGCTCTAAGAAAGAGATCTTATTTGTACTCTTAGTCATATTTCTTCTTTTGCTTCCCCCTCTAGATGTGTCGTCTTGCATCTATCGCCCCCTTCTAAATCTGCTTTTCTCTTTGTGAGTCTTTTTCTTCTCTATGTTCGATCTTTAAATCTTCCTATGTTCAAGTTAGAGAATCACTATATTGATAATATCATGTGTTAAATAGTTGCGGATCGTCTATCTCTATATAATCTCTTATTTACTTTTATTTTTCATCTTTGGTGAGACATTAAGTTTGACGATGGATGGCAACTCAAAATCCTCATTTCCCTGGATTCTTTGGCAAGGCGATGATGGTGAATACACTCAACATAACTTACGTATCAGATCATCAACAAATCAGGTAAGAAATTAGGGTTTCATAATATTTTCTTAATTATACATCTTTATTTATAATTTTTATAGACATATTTTAAATCATATGGGATCGAGTAAGTCGTCATCAGATAGCTCGATTAAGAGCTCTTGAGATGGCTTAATTAGAAGCTCACTTGCTGGCTCGATTAGAAGCTTGTGAACAAGATGTCCTTTCATCTTCTCTGATGCACTTTGGGTTTAAGAATCGAGTTTTTTTTTAAAATTCTCGAGCTGAGCTTTAAACAAGCTTAATTTGAGTCGAGCTTGAAATTAAGTCAAGCTTTTTCTAAGTCAAGCTTTCTAATCATACCAAATGAGCAAGCTCGAGTCGAGTCCGAGCTTTTTGTAATCAAGCTCGAGCCGAGNGGCAAGGTGATGATGGTGAACACACTCAACATAACTTACGTATCAGATCATCGACAAATCAGGTAAGAAATTAGGGTTTCATAATATTTTCTTAATTATACATCTTTATTTATAATTTTTATAGACATATTTTAAAACATGTGGGATGGAGTAAGTCGTCATAAGTAGCGTTGTAATTGAGCCGAGCCGCTCATGAGCTACTTGAGGCTCGGCTCGATAAAAGCTCGTTCATGTTTGGTTCGTCATGTAAATAAGCCAAGCTTGAGCTTTATTTTCGAGCTCGTTTGATAAACGAGCCAAGCTTAAGCACGTGAGCAGATTCGATTAGGAGCTTGCGAGGCAGCTCGATTAAGAGCTCGTGAGATGACTCAATTAGGAGCTCGCGAGTTGGCTCGATTAGGAGCTTGTGAACAAGATGTCCTTTCATCTTCTCTATCTTTTCATCTTCTTTGGCTACTCTTTGGGTTTAAGAATCAAGTTTTTATTTTTATTCTCAAGCTGAGCTTTAAACAAGCTTAATTTGAGTCGAGCTTGAAACGAGCTCAATTCAAGCTCGAGCTTGAAACGGGCTTTTTCTGAGTCGAGCTTGTCGAGCTTTCTAATCATACCAAATGAGCGAGCTCGAGCCAAGCTTGAGTCGAGCCCGAGATTTTGTAATCGAGCTCGAGTTAAGCTTGGACAAGAATTTTTAAATTTAAACGAGCTCAAGCTCAATCTCGAGCTCGAGAATTTGTTAACAATATGAGCTTGAGCACTGGAAAGCTTAGCTCGGCTCGGCTCGATTATAGCCCTAGTCATAAGTCTAACTTGATGATAGATTATGGTTTAACAATTCCTACTTCTCAATAAACTTGATTTAATTTTTTCGATGTTGATATTACTATTAGAGAAAGAAATTGACCTAAAATCAAAAGATACAAGCGAAAGGGGAAATGAAATAGGTAGGGTAATATGCTTTGAGATCACTAAAAATAGTTATATGCATGACCCTCAACTTGATTGAGATTTGAGCTATGATAACAGTTATTAGTCATTAAGCTTTGACTATAATGATTTATATAAACAAATAGCTCTCATTGTAATAAAATATAAATCAACCTATTCTAAGATCTAGCCTATGACTCATAATGCATCACCAAAAATTTATTACTTAAATGCTACTTTTGTAATATTACTTTAGTACTAAGTGTTGGTTATAATATAATATAAACCTTTAGATGCTCCAGTTAGAAAGAATGATTTTTAACAATCCATAGTAAAGATAGATGTAGAAGTAGGCCTAAACTAATATGGATATAAATAATTAAAAAAGATATAACTATTTCTAATTTGAATGTCAACTTAGTCCTGAAAAGAGCAGAGTGAAGGAAGCAGATTCATGTAGCTGGGAAAAGGCTTAGATGAGTTGAGTTGACTTGATTTTATCTCTTTGATCATAAGCTAGCCAAGATGGTTGAATATTTACACTATTTTAAGATTTTTCATCTTTCTATTTCTATTAAATAAATAAATAAATAAGCTAGATCATTCTTGTTTTTCTACTAAGTTAGTCAAGATATAAAGCTTCTAAATCTTGAATTGCTTGATTTTTATTTGTAAAACAATTATTTCAATATTTTTACCAATATATTCTTTTATAATCAATATCAATAAATATATTATTTATAATGATACTATTAAAATAAATATTTTTAAAATGAAAATTTTCCTTATGTTTGATGAGCTTGTTAAGATTCTAATAAATATAAGAAATGAAAGATATTTAATCCCTTGCAAGCTTTTATTTGGCATTAAAATATTAAGAATGAGTTTTTCCTAGCTAATGCTTAGAAACATGACACATCCATAAAAGCATTTTTTTGTTTTCACCAATATATGTAACATTTATAATACAATTCTCATGTTATATTTCAACATTGACTAATGTAACTTTTGGATATCTTTAAAAATCTAACAATAGTTAATTGTGAAGAAAAAAAAGAAGGAAAATTGATAAGGGTACTTCTCATTTTCATAAACATTCACATCAAAAGGTTAAGCATGATTGTCATTTTTGCAAAATATTATATCTTGTGATAGCCTTTGTAATCATGTTAAATTCAATATGATTTTAGCCGCTCTCTCACACACACACACATGCACACATAATTTATAAACATTTTCTTTTATATTACCTATTTTTATTTTATTCAGCTACCTAGCTTGATTTATTTTTCTATGTGTTGGTGCATTTTATAATAACCCACTCTTTTATAATTGAAGCTATATATTATGTTTGCTTTCTTAAATGACATAAATATCATTAATTAATTCTAAATTCATGATTATAGACCATCCTCTCATCCCCTCATGCAAGTACAAAGAACAATGTTTCTAAATAATTTAATCATCTTTAAATATTTCAAAATTAGATAAGTAGGTCCAATAGTTTCCTTAGTTACTCTCTTAGTTGTTGTAAATATAAGATAACTCAACTAATATAATAGGAACATATAAGATGTTGCCTTATATTTCTCAAGATTATAAGATTATCATTATGGTAATACTATAAAAACTATAGTTATAAACTACTTCATTGTTCTAATTGCTGGTAGGATTATTATTTCATGTATCATACATGTGTTGCAAATCAATATATACATATACCTATGCTTTGTTGCAAACTACTAGTTATATTATAAATCCTTCTAGTACTTTTCTTTCTCAATATTTTTTTAGGTTCTAGATGACATATTTATAAAATAAGCCATTGGCATATAACATTCATATTTTCATTCCAGTATGATAACTCCATACCCTTTACCATGTAATAGGGGCACTCATTGTAATATACTTTTCTTTCTCAATTTTTTTTTAAGGTTCTAGATGACATATTTATAATATAAGCCATTGACATATAGCATTCATATTTCCATTCTAGTATGATAACTCCACACCTTGGCCATGTAACAGGGGCACTCATTGTAATGAAGTATTAGTAGATACTTTTATCTCTAAAATTTAATCCTTTTATTGTAGCAATTCCATAAGAAATATAATCACTTATTTCTAATTTATTTCGCTTGTTATTTGTTAAGAATCCTTACCCACATGTTATTTTGGGGCCTTAGGCAAAACATTTTTAATTCAAGAATATTACAATGAACAAAAATCAAATGACATTGTGGTTTTTTTGGCACAAAATGGCTGCATTTTCACTTTTAAAGACAATCAATCCCAGATTATTAAAATTAGTTGATATGTTTGTGAAAAAAAAAGTTGATGCTGCCATGATATGAAACTAAAACCAGATACTCATTGTCTAAGGATCAAATTCATGTGTTTAGCTTTTTCTAGTGTTGCACTTCACTTGTTATCAAATGATGTATTTTTATTCTCCCACCATTTCAAACAATTGCTAGCTCTTAGTCTATCTTAATATCTAGTGTCTAGAATATACACTTTGTTAGCCATCTTTAGTGGTCTGCGCTTTGTCCGAGATGAGTATTTTATATTAAGCAAAAAAAGAAAAAGAAAGTCAAATCGAAGTCAGATTTGGGTCCATCAGGCATTCTTAGCCCCATTTTAATCGCTCGCAAATTTGGGTCCACCAGGGGTCCCCGGATCCATTACACCCGCGTTCGCCATGAACCGAGGTTTCCGACTCCCACATAAATGCAAAAAATAAAAATTAAAAAAAGAAAAAATATATTATGGGGAAAATAAAAATAAAAGTGAGAAAATGGGGAATTTACGGAGGGCTGGAGTTCGGCCGGGAAGAAGGACTCACCGGCGCTTCGATGTGATCGCGGTATTCCGGCGAACAATCACCCTCCTAATGTCCTATCCACCCTCCGATACGCCAGGAATTGGCAGAGGAATCATTGGAAAACCACCGAAAGAAGCCTCAGAACCACTCTTGTCGGGGCCGGAATGGTGGAAGGGAGACGTGGGGTGGTTTTGGCGTCAGGATTAGAGCCTGGGGCCTCCTGTTTTTATTCGAGCCTTCTACCTTGTTTTCCTTCTTGGCAACGTCCGCATGCAATCAGTTGGTTGGGCCGGAGGAGGTTCGCAGCCGAGTGGCTATCGTTGTCTTTGCGTAGCTGTCCTCCTCCTCTTCTGCTGCTGTAGAGTTTGAATCAATCCAGTAGCAAAGTTCACGCTAACGCAAGTGAGTTGGATTTCGCGCCTTCTTGGCACCGGTGGAGAGACCGTTATTACCATTGCATGGGATATGTGAAGGGGTAAGCGGTAAATACGTGAAAGTGATAACATTTCTACAGTGGAATCGACGGCCTTGATTCCATCCCTAGAAAAACTTATTTTGATTTTTTTTATGAGTTTGGACGTACAGGACTTTGATGTCTGATCATTAAACTAACCTTTTGGGGCTTAAAGTAGTCTCCGAACTGCTCGCTATTCATTGGATTCTTCCTTTTTTGGGGTTTTTTTTTCCTTTGAATTACTTGGGATGGTACCTTGAGTGATTTGGAACTGTTTAATGATAAGAATTTTTTTATTTTTTTATTTTTGGATTACTTGGGGTAGTATCTTGGATGGATTTTGATGAGGGATAAAAATATCATTGCGTTAATGTTCATGTAATCCAAGACATCGGGCTAAGGTTAGCCCATACACCCTGTCGCATAGTTGTCGCATCCGAAAGGCGGTATTGGGTAGGCTACCCCCTTCAAACAGCTTCCATGTAACAGTTGGCCGAGCTATTAGTATACCTCGGCTGATCGAACTATTAACAGTTGGCCGAGCTATTAGTATACCTCAGCTGATTGAGCTATTATCAGTTGGCCAAGCTATTACCATACCTCGGCTGATTGAGCTATTATCATGCTCCTATAGGCCGAGCTATAGCCATCGAACCATCCTGCGCTTCGGTAGGCCGAGCCTCGTTATACCTCGGATGGTCGAGCCATTCTGTGTCTCAAGAAGGCCGAACTATCCCATACCTCGGTAAATTGAGCCTCACTATACTTCAGCAGATTCATCCATCTTCTATACCTCGGCCCGACCGAGGTACTCAAGCGCCTCTGCGGAATACACTTAAATTAATAAGATTCCAAATAGGAAATCATGCCTACACTACCAGAAATGGCCTAGAGCCTATGTAGTCGCCGAGTCTTGAAGCATCGTCTTCTCTTCCTGGCCGTCGATCCTCTAACCAACCGGATACGGATCCTACCGGCCCTGTAACAGCTTGATTCGAATCAGTTTCGAATTCCAACAACCTTCAGACCCTCTATGACGTGTCCAAGGAATCAGGTGATCACCTATAAATATCACATCCTCAGATCCCCTCAGGTATGGCATTCTGTATACTCAAGACACTTCTCTTCCACCCACTCACAGAAAAACTCCATTAGAGCTCAGACAGAGCTCCTAGCACCATCCCTAGAGGAACTCTTCCTTGTGGGTCCTTCTCCTCATTGTCTGCTTGCTGTGAATCTCCACTGACTTGGGCATCGAAGGGTCTTCCGCAGAGGACACCCCCCAAACCACCCTCTGCTCGAGGACTGTTTTGCAGGTCCCGGCCAGGAGTCGAGCCCGGATTTGAAGCCCCAACAGCACCCGAGTCAGAGAACAGATTTCCGCGGCAACAGATTGGCGCTAGAGGAAGGGCCGCAAGTCCCTTAAACTTGTATTCTAGGAGACAAGGATCCATATAGGAAGAAAAATCCTCTAATGGCCAACCGCAAGAGAGCCGCCTCTGAGGCTCAGGGTCAGGCTGCATCTCAGAGGCCTGATCCAACCAACGGCACGGAGCCCTTGTTATCGCCACCAGCTGAAACCCCTTCACCGTCAGCCCCGACGGTGACCCTAGACCAGTTCGCCGCTCTGGTTCAGCAGGTCCAGGCCCTGACCCAGCTTGTTCAAGGAGCTCAAAGGGTTCCCCACCTGACGGCTCCTATTCCGCCACTTTATGAAGAAGAGGTCGCCCCCATTCCTCCAGCAGCCTCCTCCTTCAAATCCTCCGGCCGTTGGCCACATCAATGTGATCGAGGCAGCCGATAGTCCATCGAGATGGCGGGACGATGAAGAAAGTTCAGCACCAAAGAGAACACAGACTAATGAGCTCTCCTTATCTGATGATGACCTCCAGAAGATACAGTTCCCGCATGATGATGCATTGGTTGTATCTCTCAATCTAAACAATTACGATGTAAGCCGGATCCTTATTGATAGTGGGAGCTCCATTAATGTTTTGTACTTCGATGCCTTTGTGAGACTGAAAATCTAGATGGAAAACCTCCGAGCCATGGAATCCACTCTGGTGGGTTTCACGGGCGACTCTATAACCCCCGTGGGAGTCATTACTCTGATGGTCTGAGCCGGCACCTGGCCTCGCGCAGCTACTACGCTCATAGATTTTCTCGTGACTAAGCTTCGTCCCCTTACATTGCCATCCTCGGCAAGCTGGGGCAGATATCCCTCAAGGCCATCATTTCTATTTCCCATCTTGCTATGAAATTCCCCACTGAATGGGGAGTAGGGGTTGTACGGGATAACCTGATTATGGCTCGGCAGTGCTTCGTCACCAACCTTCAGTCCAAACTGCCGAAGGTTGATGGGCTAGACGCTTGTGAAAACTTCGCTGAGCAGCGAGGAGAACCAGCCGAGGAACTAGAGGAGGTGCTGCTGGATGAAGCTCGGCCCGACCGAACCATAAGGATCGGGTCACAGCTAAAGGGAAAGATTTGGCAAGACTTAATCAATTTCCTTTGGGAGAATGCCAATGTGTTCGCCTGGCCTGCCTCAGATATGCCAGGGATTAGTCAAAATGTCTTAGTCCATCACCTCAGCGTGGACGAGACATTTCGACCAGTCAAACAGAAGAAAAGAAGCTTTGCCCCCGAGCGTTAGAAAGCTATCGAGGAAGAGGTGGACAAGCTCATCAAAGCCAACTTTATCCGAGAGGTCAATTACCCCAACTGGTTGGTAGATGTCGTCATGGTGAAAAAGTCAAATGCAAGTGGAGGATCTGCATCGACTTCACCGACCTCAACAAAGCTTGCCCAAAGGACAGTTTCCCTCTCTCTCGGATTGACTAACTCGTAGATGCGACATCGGGCCATCAGATGCTGACTTTCATGGATGCCTATTCAGGGTACAACCAAATCCGAATGGTGCCCGAAGATGAGGAAAAGACAGCCTTCATCACCGACCGAGGTATCTACTGCTACCGAGTTATGCCTTTTGGTCTGAAAAATGCAGGAGCTACCTACCAAAGGCTGATCAACAAAATCTTCAAGGAGCAAATTGGTCGGAACATGGAGGTGTATGTTGATGACATGCTGGTGAAGAGCAAGGAGGCGCCCCACCATGTGGAGGACCTTGCGGAAAGCTTTGCGATGCTCCGAAAGTACAGATGAAGCTCAATCCAACTAAATGTGCCTTCGGAGTTAATTCTGGCAAGTTTCTGGGCTTCATGGTGTTGGCCCAAATGACAACCCAAGAGGGGGGGGGGGTGAATTGGGTTCTTTAAAAAAAATTTAAACCTTTTGAAATATTTGTTTGCTTAGTGTGAGTGAAAGTGAATGCAGATGCAAAAATAAAATACAGTCAATAAGATAGAGATAGAGATAGAGATAAAGGAGACACGGCAAACACAAAGACTTTATAGTGGTTCGGTGTATCCAACACCTACGTCCACTCCCAAGATTCACTTGGGTCCACACTATAATCTTCCTTGATTACAGCCGAGTTGTTTTACAAGCTCACAACTCAAACTTGTTGTTTTCCCGGGATCACAACGAACCCAGCCGGTTTTTCGGGCTCACCAGCATAAAAACCCTAACACAAGCTATACCAAGCTTGTACCGAGGTAAGACTACCTCCACTAGTTCAATCCCCCAGATTGAACTAGATACAAACAAAAGAAATATTATTTTTCAAGTACACAGCTCCTCAATGAGCAAATAATCAAGTAAATGAACAAGGTTTAGAAAAGCCTGATTTGTAGTTGGTTGGCTTTTGAGCTTTTCTTCTTTTCTTCTCCTTGCTAGATTGAATCAAGCCTCAGCTCCGATTCTTCACAGTTGAAGCAGTTGAGAAGGATTGAAAAGCAAGAAACTGATCCTCTTTCTCCAATTTGGGAAATCCACCAAAACTTTGATTTGAATGCCTTGGATTCCTCTTGAGCTTTTTGGAGTGGAGTGGATTTGAGCTAGAAGGTTTTTTTCTCTTGAGATTCAGGCTCTCTCTTTTTCGGATTTTTGAATTGGGATTTCTCTATTTCCATTTTTCTTCTTTGTTTTTCCGTTTTTGTTTTTGAATGATAGTCTTCCCTTTTTATAGATTTCTTTCAAACCATTTTTGGAAGAAAACTATCCATTGGAGTGTACCTTGCAACAAAATATATCCGTTAGAAATAAAGTAAAATAGAAATATTACCGTTAGAGCTGATCTGGCAATTTGATTTTTTGTTCCAGGTGGGTTGGAGTCGACTCTAACTTTTCTGGAGTCGGCTCTAACTCGAAACACTTTAATCCGTTAATTCTAGAGTCGTCTCTGACTTTTCTGGGGTCGACAAGAAACTTTTTGGAGTCGACTCTAACAGACCCGGAGCCGACTCTAAGTCGAGGCCAGAAAAATCAATGTTCTGTCTTTTCTGTTGGAGTCGGCTCTAACAGTCTCGGAGTCGACTCTAACTTCCGTGCCAGATACTGGAGTCGGCTCTGTGATTCTCAGAGTCGACTCTAATGTCTGCAATCTTACCTAGACATTAGATTCGTTCCAGAACAAGATTTAACTCCTGATTTTGATCATTCAATCGACTTATAATCTGAAAAACTTAATCAAAATTATTAGAGCCTTCAATTGTTATACTCAAATAGTTTTGTTAATCATCAAAATCATCAATTGGGTCAACAATCTCCCCCTTTTTTATGATAACAAAAACTTTGAGTATATGCATTCAAAAAATTCATTCGAACTAAAGATTATAGTCATTTTAAAGCTTAAAACATTTTTAATGAAGGATTTGATGCCAATATTCAAAGTGAACTTTTAAAATTATGCATGAGTTCTATATAAGCCATCAATTATGAACATTTAAACTAAATGTACAGAAAATTGCAATTAAGCTTGTTGTTAAGCTCCCCCTGCATTGAATAGCTCCCACTATATATAAAAATCAAATTTTAATTGAACAGATTAAAATTTCAAGTCTCTTTCTTTTTTCATAAACAATCATTTCTCCCCCTTTCTTTCTTTCTTTTTGCATATTCAACCATCTCTCATTAAAATTTCAAGTCTTTTTTTTTTTTGCATATTCAACCATCTCTCCCCCTTTTTTGTTATCAGCAATAAGGAGAGTATTAGATAAAGAAAGTTATTAGAGAAAAATTGTTAGTTCAATAAGACATAGGGATTCAAGCAGTCAATCATAGACAGATTTGAAAATGTGTAATTGCATTACATAAGTAAGAAACATTACATAAGTTGATTCAAGTACATTCCAAAGTGAGATACATTAGATACTCAAATTCCTAAATACAAACTATCAAGATAAAGTAAACCTGGAGAACCTAAGATACAAAAGAGTATCAAAATCAAAATCAAAGTCAGATATGTTTGAATACAATTTTCTTCAAGTGACCTATGATTTCCATTACATCATCTTTTTGAGATTTCTTAAAATTTTCAAGACAAGCTTCAATCTGTGAGACTACAAGGTCAATGTCCTTCTTCAGTTGACCAGTTGCATGAACATAAGATCCCGAGCCATCAGCAATGCCTTCCATCCTTTCAAAGATTTTGTGAAGTTCAGCACCAAAGGATTCAACAGAATTGCTTATGGAAAAGAAAATCATGTCAAGTCTCAAGTTAAGTTCTTCTTTTAGCTGATTGAAGTCTTCTTTTAATTGATTAATCTCATGAGATCTCTGACTGTCATATTCAGCAAGCAAGGCTCTCAACTAACCAATATGCTCATCAGAGAATCTCCCAGAAGCAGTAACAGACAGATGTGGAGGAGAGGGAACTATGCTCGGTCCAGCTTCTGAAGGTCCAGCTGTAGATGGTCCCGCAATAAATGGATCAGGGACTGATGGTCCCGCAGTGGATGGTCCAGGGATATCTTCTACTCTGGCCTCTTCAGTTCTATCTCTCTCAGCTCTTTCTTCTCGTCCTCCTTTCATCCAGATACCATTTAACTTCTTGAAGCCCATCTGATGAATAGTAGAAATACTATAATAGTCAGTGTGCCTTAATTTCCTTAGGGGTTCATTATCCATAATTAGCACACCTTGGCTTCTAAAGATCAATGTCAGAACCATACGATATGGCAATGTAGATCTTTTCTTTGTAGCAGCCTCTGCCATATAACCAATCATCATGCCAGCTAGGTTGACTAGCCTTCCAGTTATAATACAATCCATCAAAAGAATGTCTCGCTCCGAGACGTACTCAAATCTACCAATTTTGGGGAATAAAATTCTTCCACATATGTTGTGTAGTAACCTGAGCTCCAGATTTAATTGATTAGCAAGAATTTCCTCAAACTCGGTTACATCCCTCCCTAACATTCTTGACAATGCACCACTTCTATCATCATGCTGATATTCCATAATACCAATTGTGGGCATTTCCAACAGATTTCCAAGGATTTCAGCAGTTATTACAACTCTAGTTCCTCTTACAATACTGACTAAACCGCCTTCTCCTCTACTCAAATCATTGTAAAATTCTCTCACTAGGGCAGGATAAGTGGGGATATCTAATGAACAAATCTTTTCCCACCCATTTCTTTTAAACATCTTCCTATTGAGAAGCCCTTCGACTCAAAGAAATCAAAGTTGACCTTCCTTCCAGTTGTGATAGTCTTACCGGCTAGTTGATCTACTTTGGGTGAAGAGGGTGAAGGAGGGAAATCTTCTTGAGTGGCCGAAGAGGAGGATGGCGAGGGTTGCCTCCGAATCGTGCGTCGCCTCGTGGGAACGGACGCTCCTCCGATGAAACCGCGCCTCTTGGGTGCCATTGAGTTGATTGGAATGTGTAATCAAAGGTTTTGAGAAGATTGGGGAGGTTGGAAAGGCTTTGGAACTCCTTGGAGGTGTTTTGGGAGACGGATAAAATGATTTGGGGTCGACTCCGCCTTTTTATTTTTGACCAGTTCGACCTAGAGTCGACTCTCGAAAATGGGTGTCGGCTCCGAACCAGAAAGTTTGTCAGCGCTCAAATTAGAGTCGGCTCTACAAAAGCCGGAGTCGGCTCTAATTGCTTAGACAGAACATCAAAAACTAAGGTGTCGACTCCACAAACTGTTAGAGTCGACTCTAACAGTTTCAGAGATAAAAAATCAAGTTTCAAGGATCTGAAACTATTCAAATTAATCATCAAACTCTAGATAAATGTTCCTTAGCAATTGGGGAAACAATGAATCAAGATCTAGATAGATTTCCTTATTGAATATCGAGATTTTTCAAGAAATTGATGAAATCTAGATAGTTGTTCTTAAGAGTTTTAGAAAATTATTCCAAAGGATCACAAACTCCTAATTCTCCTCTAAGATAACAAAATCTCTCTTCACTTAAGGGTTTTGTAAATATATCTGCCAGTTGTTCTTCAGTATTCACATAATCAAGATAAATTTCATTATTGGCAACATGTTCTCTTATAAAGTGATATCTAATTTCAATATGCTTTGTTCTTGAGTGTTGAATTGGATTTTTAGTTAGATTGATTGCACTTGTATTATCACATTTTATAGGTGTCTTATCAAGTGTGATACCATAGTCTTCAAGTTGTCTCTTAATCCATAGGATTTGAGCACAGCAACTTCCAGCTGCAACATATTCTGCTTCAGCAGTAGATAATGCAACCGAATTTTGCTTTTTGCTAAACCATGAGATTAAGTTACTTCTTAAAAATTGGCATGCACCACTTGTGCTTTTTCTATCTAACTTACATCCAGCATAATCAGAATCAGAATAAGCAATCAGATTTAATGTTGAGTCTCTAGAATACCATAAACCTACATTTTTTGTTCCACTAAGGTATCTAAGAATTCTTTTAACAGCAATTAAATGTGATTCTTTAGGTTCAGACTGAAATCTAGCACATAAGCAAACAACAAACATTATGTCTGGTCTACTTGCAGTTAAGTAAAGTAGGGATCCGATTATACCTCGATAATATTTTTGATCAACCTTCTTACCTTCTTCATCTTTGTCCAGCTTGCATAAAGGACTCATTGGTGTTCCGAGGGGTTTGATTGATTCCATACCAAACTTCTTTAGAATTTCTCTTATGTACTTTGTTTGGTTGATAAAGATTCCCTCTTTGCTTTGTTTGATTTGGAGTCCAAGGAAGAAATTGAGTTCTCCCATCATGCTCATTTCAAATTTTCCCTGCATTAATTTAGCAAACTCTTGACATGGAAGATTGTTAGTAGCACCAAATACAATGTCATCAACATAAATTTAAACTACAAGTAAATCTTTATCTTTTCTTTTCAAAAATAATGTTTTATCAACATTTCCTCTTGTAAAATCCTTTTCAATCAAAAATTTACTTAGTCTATCATACCACGCTCTAGGTGCTTGTTTCAAACCATATAAAGCTTTGTGCAATTTAAAAACGTGATTTGGAAATTCATGATCTTCAAATCCCGGTGGTTGTTCAACAAATACTTTTCATTTATTAATTCATTTAAAAATGCACTTTTGACATCCATTTGAAATAAATTAAAGTTCATGTGACATGCAAATGCAAGTAATAGCCTAATGGCTTCTAATCTAGCTACAGGTGCAAAGGTTTCATCAAAATCAATACCTTCTTCTTGATTATATCCTTTTGCAACTAATCTAGCTTTGTTTCTAATTACTATGCCATTTTCATCTAGTTTATTTCTAAAAACCCATTTTGATCCTATAACAGAATGATCTTTAAGTCTTTCCACTAATGTCCATACATTATTTCTAGTGAATTGGTTTAATTCTTCTTGCATAGCTAACATCCAATTATTATCTTTTTCAGCTTCTTCAATGGTTTTAGGTTCAATTTGAGAAACAAATGCAAGGTGATTACTAATATTTCTCATAGATGATCTAGTTCTTATTCCTTGAGATGGATCACCTATAATCAATTCCTTGGGATGACTATAAGCGTATCTCCAATCTCTTGGTAGATCTACATCATTATGATTAGTATTAATAACATCAGCATTAGGCGAATCATTATCTTTAGCTTCTTGTTCATGATCTAAAGATACATCAATATTAAGTTTTTCAAGATTGTTTTCGAGAATGTTTGTATCTTCCTCATCATCAATCCTTTTGGAACTTGATGCTAAAGATTCATCAAAAACTACATGAATATATTCTTCAACAATTAAACTTCCTTTATTGAACACTCTATATGCTTTACTAGTTGTTGAATAACCTAAGAATATTTCTTCATCAGATTTTGCATCAAATTTACCTAAGTTATTTTTACCATTATTATGAATAAAATATTTACAACCAAATGCATGAAAATATTTAATGTTGGGTTTTCTATCATGCCATAATTCATAAGATGTTTTCTTTAAAATAGGTCTTATTAATGCTCTATTTAGGATGTAACATGCTATGTTAATAGCTTCCGCCCAAAAGTATTTCGGGAGTTTACTTTCACATAGCATGGTACGGGCCATGTCTTCTAGAGTTCTATTTTTTCTTTCAACTACTCCATTTTGTTGAGGGGTTCTTGGTACAGAAAAATTATGATTAATACCATTTTCATTGCAAAAACTTTCAAATAAGTGATTTTTAAATTCAGTTCCATGATCACTTCTTAGAGACACTATGGTAGTGTTTTTCTTATTTATTACTTTCTTGAAGAATTTCAGAAATATCGAGAAAGTCTCATCTTTGTGAGCTAAAAACATTACCCAAGTGAATCTAGAGTAATCATCTACTATCACAAGACCATATTTCTTTCCTCCTAGACTTGTGGTTCTAGTTGGTCCAAAAAGGTCCATGTGAAGTAGCTCTAATGGCCTAGAAGTTGAAACAACATTTTTAGATTTAAAAGAACTTCTCGTTTGTTTTCCAAACTGACATGCATCACATATTTTGTTATTTTCAAAATCTATTTTAGGTAGTCCTTTTACTAAATCCATTCTAATTAGTTTTGAAATTAGGTGTGTGCTTGCGTGACCTAATCTTCGATGCCACAACCAACCAATCTCATTCATATTAGCATTATTAGCAACTAAGCAATGATTATTAGTAGACAAATTGTCTAAGTCAATCAAGTATACATTGCCATTTCTATTTCCAATAAAAACAATGCTATTATCAATGGGATTAGCAACTGTGCATATAGAAGATTCAAATGATACTTTAAAACCTTTGTCACATAATTGACTAATGCTAATTAAATTATGTTTCAAACCATCAACATATAAGACATTTTCAATATATGTGGAGGGAGTTATTTGAATGTTACCAAGCCCCAAGATTTGGCCTTTGCCATTATCCCCAAATGTAACTACTCCTCCTCTTTTGCTTTCGAGGGTGATGAATTGATCTTTGTCACCCGTCATGTGCCTTGAGCAGCCGCTATCGAGATACCACTTTCGCTTTGATCTTTTGGCCGCAAGACACTCCTGCAAAGATGATCAAGTCTTATGTTTAGGTACCCAAGCTTTCTTGGGTCCTTCATGGTTAGTAGCAATAAAAACTGTTCCTTTTGGAACCCATATTTTCTTTCCTTTAATATTTAAGTTTTTATTAGGTTTTAGAATTTTACATTCATAAGATTTATGTCCTTTTTATTACATTTAAAGCATTTAAAATTACTTTGGCTAGCACGCACAAAAATATTTTTCAGTGATTTTTGTTTTCTAAAAGTGTTATACCCTAATCCGGCTTTGTCAAAAACTACTTTTTGACTATTTAATAACATGTTCAATTTAGTTGAGCTTAAGGTAAACTTATCAACTATGTTCTTATATTTTTCAACCTCTTTCCTTAGTTTATCATTTTCATTGGAAATTAATTCTTTTTCTTTTACCAAAATTTTATTTTTAGATTTAAGTTTCTTAATTTCATTATTAAGATCTTCCTTTTCTTTAATGAAAGTTGAATTTTATTTTTCAAAAGCTTGTATTTCTTTTTCAAAACCTTAAATCGCCGACAAGTTCATTAAAAGCATCAAATAATTCATCAAATGCAAACTCATCGCAAGGGTTATCGGAACTTACCTCATCGTTGTCGTCCGCCATAAAATATACATTTGCGACTTCCTTTTGTTCTTCTTCTTCGGAAGAAGATTCTTCGCTATCACTCCAAGTCGCCACATAAGCCTTCTTTTTATTTTTGTAGGCTTTCTTTAATTTAGGACATTCATTCCTAAAGTGCCCCGGTTTATTACACTCATAGCAAGTCAAGGGGTCTTTCTCTTTTTCTTTGTCCTTGTCCTTGTTCTTATCCTTTTCTCCTTCCCACTTTACTCCAAATTTCTTCTTATGGAAGGGTTTCTTTCTCCTCATGAATCTTTTAAACTTTCTAGCTAAGAGAGCAGTCTCATCATCATCATCATCATCATCATCTCTGCTGCTCTCTTCTTCTTTTGCAGCTTTGAGGGCAATCACTTTCTTCTTCTTTGTGTCCTCCTCTACGTGCTGCTTCATTGTCAACTCATGGGTCATAAGTGATCCTAGAAGCTCCTCTAAGGGCAGAGTGTTGAGGTCCTTTGCTTCTTGGATTGCTATCATTTTGGCTTCCCATGATCTTGGTAGTGACCTAAGAATTTTTCGAACAAGTTCTGAGTTAGTATATGTCTTACCAAGACTTTTTAAACCATTTACAATATATGTAAATCTAGTATACATGCATGCAATGGTTTTAGATTGTTTCATGCTAAACAACTCATATTTATGAACAAGAATATTAATTTTAGATTCTTTTACTTGGTTGGTACCCTCATGGGTAACCTCTAATCTATTCCAAATCTCCTTTGTGGAATTACATGTGGAGATTCTATTAAATTCATTTGTATCTAAAGAGCAATATAAAACATTCATGGCTTTAGCGTTAAGCTGTGCCATCTTCCTATCATTATCATTCCAGTCCCTTTCGGGCTTAGGAACAATAGTGCCATCAATAACATGTGTGGGTGTACTAGGTCCATTAATTATAACACCCCATAGTTCATAGTCAGAAGCTTGAATGAATATCCTCATTCTAGCTTTCCAATATGAATAATTTGAACCATTAAACAGTGGAGGTCTATTCGTAGAATGACCTTCAGCAAATGATCCAACTTGAGCTGCCATTTGGATCTTTAGCTCTTGATCGTGTGATCAAAATCTAATGAGCACTAGCTCTGATACCAATTGTTGGCCCAGATGACAACCCAAGAGGGGGGGGGGGTGAATTGGGTTCTTAAAAAAAAATTTAAACCTTTTGAAATATTTGTTTGCTTAGTGTGAGTGAAAGTGAATGCAGATGCAAAAACAAAATACAATCAATAAGATAGAGATAGAGATAGAGATAAAGGAGACACGACAAACACAAAGACTTTATAGTGGTTCGGTGTATCCAACACCTACGTTCACTCCCAAGATTCACTTGGGTCCACACTATAATCTTCCTTGATTACAGCCGAGTTGTTTTACAAGTTCACAACTCAGGGTCAGGCTGCATCTCAGAGGCCTGATCCAACCAACGGCACGGAGCCCTTGTTATCGCCACCAGCTGAAACCCCTTCACCGTCAGCCCCGACGGTGACCCTGGACCAGTTCACCGCTCTGGTTCAGCAGGTCCAGGCCCTGACCCAGCTTATTCAAGGAGCTCAAAGGGTTCCCCACCTGACGGCTCCTATTCTGCCACTTCATGAAGAAGAGGTCGCCCCTATTCCTCCAGCAGCCTCCTCCTTCAAATCCTTTGGCCGTTGGCCACATCAATGTGATCGAGGCAGCCGATAGTCCGTCGAGATGGCGGGACGATGAAGAAAGTTCAGTACCAAAGAGAACACAGACTAATGAGCTCTCCTTATCTGACGATGACCTCCAGAAGATACAGTTCCCGCATGATGATGCATTGGTTGTATCTCTCAATCTAAACAATTACGATGTAAGCCGGATCCTTATTGATAGTGGGAGCTCCATTAATGTTTTGTACTTCGATGCCTTTGTGAGACTAAAAATCCAGATGGAAAACCTCCGAGCCATGGAATCCACTCTGGTGGGTTTCACGGGCGACTCTATAACCCCCGTGGGAGTCATTACTCTGATGGTCTGAGCCGGCACCTGGCCTCGCGCAGCTACTACGCTCATAGATTTTCTCGTGACTAAGCTTCGGTCCCCTTACATTGCCATCCTCGGCAAGCTGGGGCAGATATCCCTCAAGGCCATCATTTCTATTTCCCATCTTGCTATGAAATTCCCCACTGAATGGGGAGTAGGGGTTGTACGGGATAACCTGATTATGGCTCGGCAGTGCTTCGTCACCAACCTTTAGTCCAAACTACCGGAGGTTGATGGGCTAGACGCTTGTGAAGACTTCGCTGAGCAGCGAGGAGAACCAGCCGAGGAACTAGAGGAGGTGCTGGTGGATGAAGCTCGGCCCGACCGAACTATAAGGATCGGGTCACAGCTAAAGGGAAAGATTTGACAAGACTTAATCAATTTCCTTTGGGAGAATGCCAATGTGTTTGCCTGGTCTGCCTCAGATATGCCAGGGATTAGTCCAAATGTCTTAGTCCATCACCTCAGCGTGGACGAGACATTTCGACCAGTCAAACAGAAGAAAAGAAGCTTTGCCCCCGAGCGTCAGAAAGCTATCGAGGAAGAGGTGGACAAGCTCATCAAAGCCAACTTTATCCGAGAGGTCAATTACCCCAACTGGTTGGTAGATGTCGTCATAGTGAAAAAGTCAAATGGCAAGTGGAGGATCTGCATCGACTTCACCGACCTCAACAAAGCTTGCCCGAAGGACAGTTTTCCTCTCCCTCGGATTGACTAACTCGTAGATGCGACATCGGGCCATCAGATGCTGACTTTCATGGATGCCTATTCGGGGTACAACCAAATCCGAATGGTGCCCGAAGATGAGGAAAAGATAGCCTTCATCACCGACCGAGGTATCTACTGCTACCGAGTTATGCCTTTTGGTCTGAAAAATGCAGGAGCTACCTACCAAAGGCTGGTCAACAAAATCTTCAAGGAGCAAATTGGTCGGAACATGGAGGTGTATGTTGATGACATGCTGGTGAAGAGCAAGGAGGTGCCCCACCATGTGGAGGACCTTGCGGAAAGCTTTGCGACGCTCCGAAAGTACTAGATGAAGCTCAATCTAACTAAATGTGCCTTCGGAGTTAATTTCGGCAAGTTTCTGGGCTTCATGGTGTTAGCCCAGATGACAACCCAAGAGGGGGGGGGTGAATTGGGTTCTTTAAAAAAATTTAAACCTTTTGAAATATTTGTTTGTTTAGTGTGAGTGAAAGTGAATGCAGATGCAAAAATAAAATACAATCAATAAGATAGAGATAGAGATAGAGATAAAGGAGACACGACAAACACAAAGACTTTATAGTGGTTCGGTGTATCCAACACCTACGTCCACTCCCAAGATTCACTTGGGTCCACACTATAATCTTCCTTGATTACAGCCGAGTTGTTTTACAAGCTCACAACTCAAACTTGTTGTTTTCTCGGGATCACAACGAACCCAGCCAGTTTTTTAGGCTCTCCAGCACAAAAACCCTAACACAAGCTATACCAAGCTTGTACCGAGGTAAGACTACCTCCACTAGTTCAATCCCCCATATTGAACTAGACACAAACAAAAGAAATATTATTTTTCAAGTACACAGCTCCTCAATGAGCAAATAATCAAGTAAATGAACAAGGTTTAGAAAAGCCTGATTTGTAGTTGGTTGGCTTTTGAGCTTTTCTTCTTTTCTTCTTTTCTTCTTCTCCTTGCTAGATTGAATCAAGCCTCAGCTCCGATTCTTCACAGTTGAAGCAGTTGAGAAGGATTGAAAAGCAAGAAACTGATCCTCTTTCTCCAATTTGGGAAATCCACCAAAACTTTGATTTGAATGCCTTGGATTCCTCTTGAGCTTTTTGGAGTGGAGTGGATTTGATCTAGAAGGTTTTTTCTCTTGAGATTCAGGCTCTCTTTTTTGGATTTTTGAATTGGGATTTCTCTATTTCCGTTTTTCTTCTTTATTTTTCCGTTCTTGTTTTTGAATGATAGTCTTCCCTTTTTATAGATTTCTTTCAAACCATTTTTGGAAGAAAACTATCCGTTGGAGTGTACCTTGCAACAAAATATATCCATTAGAAATAAAGTAAAATAGAAATATTATCGTTAGAGCTGATCTGGCAATTTGATTTTTCATTCCAGGTGGGTTGGAGTCGACTCTAACTTTTCTGGAGTCGGCTCTAACTCGAAACACTTTAATCCATTAATTCTGGAGTCGTCTCTGACTTTTCTGAGGTCGACAAGAAACTTTTCTGGAGTCGACTCTAACAGACCCGGAGTCAACTCTAAGTCGGGGCCAGAAAAATCAACGTTCTGTCTTTTCTGTTGGAGTGGGCTCTAACAGTCTCGGAGTCGACTCTAACTTCCGTGCCAGATACTGGAGTCGGCTCTGTGATTCTTGGAGTCGACTCTAATGTCTGCAATCTTACCTAGACATTAGATTCGATCCAGAACAAGATTTAACTCTGATTTTGATCATTCAATCGACTTATAATCTGAAAAACTTAATCAAAATCATTAGAGCCTTCAATTGTTATACTCAAATAGTTTTGTTAATAATCAAAATCATCAATTGGGTCAACACATGGTTTCACAGCGGGGAATTGAAGCGAACCCCCAGAAGATTCAAGCCCTGCAACAAATGATCCCTCCGGTGTCGGTCAAGGAAGTGCAGCGTCTCACTGGGAGAATAGTGGCCCTCAGCCGCTTCATTGCTCGATCGGCCGAGAAATGCCTCCCCTTCTTCAAAGTTCTCCGATCGGCAAAGAATTTCCAATGGACCTCGGATTGCCAGAAGTCCTTCGAAGATCTTAAAAGATACCTTGGCTCGCCGCCACTCCTTAGCAGTCCAAAGCCAGGAGAAATGCTGAGTTTATATTTGGCAGTTTCTGAGAGTGCCATCGGCTCAGTGCTGGTCAGGGAGGATAACAAGGTTCAGAGGCCGATCTACTATGTCAGCAAATTGCTCAGGGATGCTGAGACAAGGTATACCCGGGTCGAGAAGGTGGTCTTGGCCCTGGTAACATCAGTTCGGAAGCTGCGGCCATATTTTCAGGCGCATACCGTGGCGGTTCTGACCAACCAACCTATCAGATCTATCATCCATCGCCCGAAGGCCTCGGGAAGGATGACCAAGTGGGCTGTGGAGCTGAGCGAGCATGACATTCAATATTATCCTTGTCCAGCCATTAAAGCCCAAGTCCTGGTGGATTTTCTCCTAGAGTGTACCATACCCGAGGATGGCTCTACCTCAGGTTCCCCTGAGCAACCGAAGCTTAACGCTCCTTGGTTACTTCACACCGACGGATCTTCTAGTGCGAGAAGCTCTGGCACGGGTCTTGTCATCACTAGTCCAGAAGGTGCGACGTTTGAGTATGGCATCCGTTTCTCCTTCCCAACTTCCAACAACGAAGCAGAGTATGCGACCCTAATTGCCAAACTCTGCATCGCTCAGGAGCTCAAAGTCGAGAAGCTAAACGCTTACACTGACTCCCAATTAGTGGCAGGCCAAGTACGAGGAGAATTTGAAGCCTGAGAGCTGAATATGGTTCGGTATTTGTAAAAGGTGCGTAATTTGTTATCCCATTTCACTGAATTTAAAATTATTCAGATACCAAGGGCAGAAAATGCATGCGCCGACCTCTTATCTCGCCTAACGACTGCGGACTCAATGGACCTTGAGTGAAAATTTTATTTGGAGGTCCTGGAGAAATCCAGCATTGCTGATTCTAATCAGATGATGCAAGTCGACACCGAACCATCTTGGGCAGATCCCATATATAAGTATCTCAAAGAAGGGCTACTACCTGCTGACCGAAGAGAGGCAAGGAAACTGAAGATGCAATCCTCCCATTATGTCTTGATTGACAATCGGCTATACAAATGATCCTTCTCTATGCCTCTGCTTAAATGCCTCTGACCTTCGGAGGCTGATTATGCTCTTCGGAAGGTTCATGAAGGCATATGCGGCAACTACCTCGGCGGCAGAGTTTTGTGCCAGAAGATACTTCGCCAAGGGAACTATTGGCCGACTATGCAAAAAGATGCCAACGACCTTGTCCGAGCCTGCGATTCATGTCAACGACATTCTAACATCCAAAGACTCCCTTCAACTCACTTAACCGCTATATCATCCCCCTGGCCCTTTGCCAAGTGGGGAATGGATATCCTCGGCCCTTTTCCCCTTGCAACGGGACAAAAGAAGTACCTATTTGTTGCGATTGATTACTTCACCAAATGAGTCGAAGCCGAAGCAGTTGCCCAGATCACCGAGGCTCGGGCCAAAGATTTTGTCTGGAGGGCCATCATCTGTCGGTTCGGTCTTCCCACACAATCATCACCAATAATGGGAAGCAATTTGATAATCCCAAATTCTGGGAATTCTGCGAGGATCATGGCATCATTCATCGCCTAACATTGGTGGGACATCCCCAAGCTAATGGAGAAGCCGAGGTAACCAACCGAACCCTCTTGCAGGGAATCAAAGCTCGTCTTAATCGAGCACGAGGCAAATGGGCAGAAGAGCTCCACCACGTGCTATGGGCTTACTGAACCACCGAGAGGACGCCCACGGGCCAAACTCCTTTCAAAATGGCCTTCGGCACGGAAGCTGTTATTCATATGGAGGTTGGGCTCCCTTCCCCTCGCGTAGAAGGTTATTCGGAGGAGTCCAATGATGAGCAACTCCGCGCCAACCTCGACCTTCTGGAGGAGATCAGAGAGAAAGCGCGGATCAGAGTAGCTGCCTACCAGCAGAGAGTGGCTCGCTATCATGCCTCCAGAGTCAAGGGAAATCTTTCTCGCCCAGCGATCTTGTCCTCCGAAAGGCATCCATCTCCAAACCAACGGAACAAGGAAAGCTGTCTCCGAACTGGGAAGGCTCCTATCAAGTGGCGAAAGTCATCGGGCCCGGTACCTACAAGCTCCAGGATCTGAACGGAAAATCCATTCCCCGGATGTGGAATTCAGACAACCTCCGCATATATCATCAGTAGAGTATGCTTTCTATAGACCTGCCCCATTAATTTTGTTAGCATATTGCTTTTATGATTCATGGCATGTTTGCTACAATCACTTCTCCGAAAAGTCATAATGAAAAATAGACGCCACTTACCAATTTTCGGCACAACCGAGCTGTCTCCCTGAACAGGAAATCTTCATACCTCGGCTGGACCGAGTCCTATTCAATAAAGACTCGGTATGGCTGAGCACCCCCAGTATGGCTGGAGGCCAAGTGATCTCTAAGCCTTCGGTCAGATTCGGGTAGCTTACAAGCCCCGGCCGGACTGAAGGGCGAAGAAAACTTTGGCCAGATTCGGGCAGCTTACAAGCCCTGGCCGGACCGAAGGGCGAAGAAACTTCAGCCGGATTCGAGCAGCTCACAAGCCCCAGCCAGACCGAAGGGCGAAGAAACTTCGGTCGGATTCGGGTAGCTTACAAAACCCGGCCAAAGCCGAAGTGTATAAGCCCCGGCCAAAGCCGAAGTGCATCTCTTATCAAAAGCCTCGGCCAAAGCCGAAGTGCATCTCTTATCAAAAGTCCCGGCCAAAGTCGAAGTGCATCTCTTATCAAAAGCCTCGGCCAGAACCGAAGTGCATCTCTTATCAAAAGCCTTGGCCAGAACCAAAGTGCGTCTCTTATTAAGAGCCTCGGTCAGAGCCAAAGCACATCTCTTGATATTAAAAGCTTTGGCCAGAGCCAAAGTGCGTCTCTTGATATTGGAAGCCTCGGCCAAGATTGAGTGATGAGAATAAACATTTTGGAGATAGCAGCGAACACAAAAGTTGCAAAAATTCTTCTTTTCATTAATCATAAAAAGAACAACAAAAAGGAAAGAAAAAGACACATGAGCCCTCACTGGGGCTTGTCATCTTCTCCGAACGCTGCCGAGCTCTCCCTATGCCGCAGAGCTGCTCGGCAATCTGTCATCGGAGGGATGCTACTTGCTCCTCTAGCCGGTTGTTAGCCCGACGAAGGAGCTCAATCTCTCTCATAGAAACAACCAGATATTGCTCGGCCGCCCTCTGGAGTCGCTCGCGATCTGTGAACATTGACGCCAAGACCTCCCCATCGATGGTTACCGTAATGCGGCTCCCATGGAGCCCCCCACGACCATTGACACCGTTGCTTGGCGCTTCAGTCGATCGCCCCTCGCCTCCAGAAGCCATCTCAATATCCAAAAATTCTTAGAAGATCAGCTGAAAAGATGATTAACAATGGCTTTCCCCCATCTATTTTTAAACTACTCCTGACAGGTATCCCGATCACCCAGGCCATCAATTCCAATGCTATTACCGTGAAACACGCCATGTGTCACTGCCTCAGTAGGCACTCGTGGGAAACGAAGAGTTCCGCCCCTCGTCGAAGAGGATCATTAATAACATTGAGGCGCTCAAGAGGCTCTCCTTTATGGGACTAGACTCCCTTCGATCTACTGGACCCATTCGAATTAAATATCTTCGAAAGTCTGCCAGACTCCTTCGAATTAAATATCCTCGAAAGTCTGCTAGACTCCTTCGAATTAAATATCCTCAAAAAAATGCGGAGAAGAGGAAAAAGGTGCGTCAGCGACCGACACTGGAGAAACATGGCTTGGTCCGCGCACTTTGAAGATGGCCGATTTATAGGCCTCGGGCGCCCCCTGCATCGTTCGGATAGCTCTCCACCCCCTTCGGCCGTTCATGCCTGAATCTACAGTTGCAATAAGAGGCAGGTTCGAAAATCCTCGGCAACACCGAGCAATCTCCATACCTTGGTAGGGCCAAGTAAAATATTAAAAATCCCCGGCAACACTGAGCGATCTCCGTACCTTGGCAGGGCCAAGTAAAATATCAAAAATCCTCAGCAACACTGAGCGATCTCCGTACCTTGGCAGGCCAAGTAAAGTATCAAAAATCCTCGGCAACGCCGAGCGATTTCCGTACCTTGGCAGGACCAAGTAAAATATGTTTTTTACGATACCTCGGCTAAACCAAGCGATGTATTCCTTGATGCCTCGTCTATATCGAGCAGCATATTATTCGAAGCCTCGGTCGAGTCGAGCGTTATATTCCCGAAGAAATCCCGAAGTCTCAGCCAAACTAAGGGACACAATTATGAAGCTTCGGCTTGATTGGGCAATCTCTTAAATACCTCGACATCACTCGAACGTCCTATGATACTTCAGTAGAAGTTAGCAACCTCATTCTGCTCAACAGTAAGGTCATACGAGCTATTTCTTCCCAAAGAAATATCTGCTTCGTTCTGCAAACAAGATCATGCTTACCCCATGAGTCTACAGGACCGCCCAGGTCTACCTCGAACCCAAACAAGGATGAACGTTTCCTCTACTAAGGACCGAACATTTGTCTTAGCAAAGTAGTAGGAGCGCTGCCGAAGTATGTTATGACACAAAAAGCATGAGATGGGAGTAGCAACTCTCAACACAATCACATCGAAAAAAAGAAACAGGTGCTAAAAGAAGAAGGAATAAAAACTTTATTTATTTCCTTATCAATGAAAACAGTTACAACCTCTTGAGAGGCATTACAAGGGCTTCATAGCACAGGAAATACAAATAAGATAAAAACTCCACTGAATAGCTTCGGTTAACGATGATGCTTCCACATCAGACCCAAGAAATTAGGGGAATCAGACAAGCTCTGTTGAGCTGATGCCAAAGAACAAACTGGCCACCCACAGGTCCCTTGGATGAATTAAGAGATCCAAAAATGGGAGGAAGACCTATGGATGTAGATGCTAGGGAGACATTCCCCCTGGGTGGGATGCTGGGCTGCTGGTCGCTGCCCGATCATAAAAGGTATAGAAACAGCAAGCCCACACTGCTCTCCTCCCTCTTCACACAGGTGAAAGATTCCCCAGTCAGATGAACTGAGGGATCCAGCCCGAGGGAGAAGGAAAAGTCCGCCCTTACTATGGGGATATGCATGCTTTGCATTTCCGACGATCCCCATGGCAAGTGACAAAGGACACACAGGGAGCGCATACGTGCGCTCCCCATATGATCTCTGCGGACCTCCCGTGCGCTCTCCATATGATCTCCGAAATTTCTCTCTTGAAGATGGTCTGCTCTTTAGCGGCTTCTTCATCACCCTAGCTATCCAGGGGAAGTCGACTTGCAAAAGGAAAACTTAGTCTCTCCACTCTCAACCTCAGATACATAGACATCATGAGAACTTTCATAGCAGAACAAAGTCTTGGGAGATAGCTTAGCATGGCCCGTTCTCCCCATTTTATAGGCAAAACAAGCCCGGGGCAGTTATTAAAGAGGGAAGCCCCAAAATTTGAAACTCCCTACCCCATTGCTACGTGGCAGGGCAAAAGAAAAGAACTACTTTCCGAAGTGCGCCAAATGCATTTCCCAAGCCGTGACGAATAGCAAGGGATCTCCCCCTGATCTCAAATCGAGAGCCTTAAATGCACGAAATCAGCTACAGGTCCTTGAGATACAGGCCTGCCTGGGAAATCCCCTTTAGAAAACAACGCCATCCAATGGCGATCAAATGCTTGTCGCGTACGTTAAAGGACCTGCATCGGAAAAGTCCAACGAAGTAAATGTCCCTGACAAGGGCGAAGTGCTCTTCAGCAAAGCCGCTTCATGTATCTCGGCCGAAAACATGCCCACTTCTTTGCTTCGGACAGGCCAAACTATCTAACCTCGGCCTTAACCAGGATGCCTCTGTAATTCTTGGCCATTTCAAGCCGAGCTACCCTATACTTCGGTAGGACAAATTCCCTTACCCGCTCCGAGCGGGGCCGAAACTACATTCCTTGGCAGCGCAGGACCATTTTATGCTTCGGCCGAGCGTGCCAATTTTTGTACTTCGAGCCAACCAAGCTATCCTTATACCTTGGCCTCGACCGAGACGTTTACTTAAGTCCAAACCAAACCGACCTAAGATCGCGAATGAATTATAATTCGTTCACAGTCGGAAGAAAACTTAAGATAAAAAAGGGGAGCAAACAAGTGAAAGTGAAAGACCCATTCATAGAAAATTTCGACTAGATTACAAATCTGAAAAGCAAAAAATATGCAAGCGACCCTTAAGGATCAGGGGCTGGATCGGTCCCAGCGGCCTCCTCGGTAACATTCGAGGGGGCTTGGCTTGTTTCGCCCACTTTAAAGGTCATTGTTTCCTCGACGGCAAGCTGAGAGTGTCCTTTGGAAGCCGTGGCCTCACTAGAACCCAGAATAGAGTCAAGATTGATGTCTAAAATATCTTCATACTCGGCTTCCTCGGCCCCCGGGGTAGGAGTCTCGTAATGCCCGGTTTCTATAAAAGATAAGTCCAACTCGGGATAGGCCTGAGAGATTTTAGCTCGCATCTCCTCCTCGCCGAACAGAAATGCATCGGCATAGGCCGCCCTACGCTCCTCGGTAAATTGAGTAGAGTTTTTGTATTCCTCCACCACGAAGAGATCCGCGCGTTTGCTTCGGCCAATTGCTTCTCTAGTTCAGAGTTCCTTCGATGACTCAAGGCCATTTCCTCTCTGAAGGTTCTCAGCTGCTCCTGAAACTCAAGCCCCATTTTGCTCACCTACAAGCAAAGGGTCGAGTAAGACAAAAGTCGAAAAGCCAAAATAAAAAATAGTAGGAGGTAACATACCTCTTCCTCTCATTGAGTCATTTTCGTGTTCAACCCATGAACTTCATCGAGAGCCTTTGACTTGTCCGTCTCCACCTGCTGGAGCCTAGTCTTAAGACTATTAATCCACGATTGTTTACCCTCACCATCCAGGCAAGACTGGGCAAGGTCGGCAGTCAACTTAGCAATTTGACCTTGCTGCCATTTAATCCGATCTTCACTGTTGCCCAATTTCTTGCTTAGGTCAGCAATTTGTTCCTCCTGCCTCCAGAACCTACGTTCCTCATCAGCAAGCCTTTTATCCGCTCTGACCCTCATCTCATTCCACCTGTCGTCGAAGCATTTCCGCATATTATTTATCTCCTTGGTGTGCTGAGATTGAATTCGTGACAACTCCGAGCGAGCCTTGTCTGATTGCTCGCGGAAGCCCTGAAGCTCATTGACCTGTACAACAAGCTGAGAGGCCCTCTCTCTTGCAGCCGTAAGAGACTTACCCATCCTCTTAAGATCCTTTTGGGAGGTCGCCAAGGATTGGGAAAGAGTGGTTGTCGAGTCCACCCTCTCTTTGAGGCAATCAATTTCTCTCCGGGCTTGAGCCCAGGCTCCGATGGCCAAGTGCAAGCGCCATTTCTGGGCCCTCATAATCAAAGTATTCTACGAAAAATTGCATGTGAGAAAATGTGACCAAACTAACCGACTAAAATCTTTGTTTCGGTATAACGACTTACCCGAGAGGCATAATCCGAAGCAATCTTCGTGAGGGCGAGGTTATCAATCTCGGTGAGGAGGAAGGTTTCATTCGGCACCCCAGTATATCTAAAGGCCACATCGACAAGATCCACTGGATCATGTCCTCCCACCAAGGAACTCTTTCCCCTATGGAACATAGACCGCATTAAGGCAGCAAACATGTCATCCACCTTTAGGTCGTGTGGGAGAAAGCCCGCTCCCAAAGGACTGGTCTGAGAAGGTGCGGCTTCTGGAGCCATCATCTGGCCAACCTCCTCCACCAAGGCCCTCATCTGAGGAGCCTCGGGTGCTTCAACTCCGATGAGGGGAGCCCCAACTTGGACATTCCCTTCGCTCGGTGATCCCCCTTCCTCTTCAAATATTTCTTCGCTCTCTGCGGACTCCGCTGGAGCCTCAGTTTCTCTTGGGGCCTCCAGTGCTTTGACGGAGGGCCTTTCGACGGGAGACGCTCCGCGAAGCTCAATCACGGGTTCAACTGGTTCGATTTCCCCTTCGGTCTCCACCGACTCTCCAATGGGTGCCCCAAACTGAGCTTCGGCAGTCACAACCATTTCTCCCACCTCGATTGAAGCAGGGATCTTTCCCATGTCTACCTGTGACATTTCAGGACTGCCGGCTTCCAATAGAGAAGACCGAGCAACCCCGACCACGGGGACCACCGGATGAGCTAGCGCTACTCGCTTGCCATCATCCGACAAAACAACTATCTGTGGGGGAGAGACCTCTATAGCCTCCTATAGAATCCCCTCGGTAGCCTGATCTCCCCCAATAACAGATCTTCCTTCGGCACCGAAGGTTCATAAATCGCCGCCGAAACTTCAACGCTTTCGTCCCACAATGGCGAGGGATGGCGGCCAGTGCCATCCTTCCTAGGCCTCAGAATAGGAGCCAAAGTGACAGGACCTCTTCTCGGCCCTGTGCTTATCACTGGAACTAGACCTCCTGTGGCGTTTGCCCAGTTCCTCTCTCATTTGGTCTACAAATGCTGACTTTTTGGCTGCGGGCACAATATGATTCATCGATTAAATCATGCAAAAATCAAAATTAAAATTACCTTAGCGCGTTGATTGCAAAGTAAGGCTTACCACAAGGGTCAATAAGGCTCAATCCAATGGCAAAAAGGGCATCCTCTGATAGAAGGGCGCTGGCCAGAAGTACTCGACTGCCATGCAGGGTGACGAAGTCCTTCTTCTCCTATTCGTTTAACTCCAGGTACGCCTCCGGATCCTTCACATAGCTCGACCATCCCCTTGGAAAATCCGAGCCGATGTTCCCATCGGCGATAAAGAATCTGGACTTTCACTCCTTTATCAAGGATGGATTATCGGTGATCATCTTGAATGACTTTCGAAGATTGATATACGACCACTCAGAATCCCTCCCGAAAACTAGATTGTGGCAAACTCAGAACATGGGAAGGGTCGCAGTCACCCCGATGCGACTACAGAGCAAAATAAACCCGATGAGGTTGCACCAGCTATTAGGCGCTACCATTGTTGGACAGATGTTGTAGAACCTCATCACCTCCTGTACCAATGGATGAAGAGGAAATCAAAGGCCGGCCCTGAGACTTTCCTCATAGAAGAAAGCTCCCAAACTTAACTCGGTCGAAACCCTATCATTAGCCTTCGGCACATATAGAACTACATCTCCAGGGACTCTGTAAAGCCAACGGATCATCTCCAGGTCCTCCAGGGAGATCTTCGAAGAAGTATCGCTTGGGCCCTTCATGTCGGCTGAACAAGCACACGAAGGTTCGATGAAAGATGGAAAATCTCTATGGCGGGGACAAAGAGACATTGCGGAAGAAATGCCGCCCTAGCCCTCCTTTTATATAATCCAGAAGGGAACCCCAAACGTTCCGATATGAGCACCGAAGATAAAGGAGTCCCGCAACGTGGAAATCTCCTGGCCATGGCTTGTTGGAAACGAGGCGTGTTCTCCTCGAGCTACGGTCAAAAATGATGACAAAATGATGGATCCATCCCATAACAAGCAGGGTGGCCGCGCAACATTAATTAGGGCATCATTACGTAGGCTGTCGAATCCAGGTCCCTCCATCCGGATCATGCCACCTAGGACTATACTCCCTACGCCCGAACCTACGATTCGAACTAGGGAGTGGGGGGCATGTGATGAGGGGTAAAAATATCATTGCGTTAATGTTCGTGCAATCCAAGACATCGGGCTAAGGTTAGCCCATATACCCTGTTGCATAGCTGTCGCATCTGAAAGGCGGTAATGGATAGGCTACCCCATCCAAACAGCTTCCATGTAACAGTTGGTCGAGCTATTAGTATACCTCGGCTGATCGAACTATTAACAATTGACCGAGCTATTAGTATACCTCGGCTGATCGAGCTATTATCAGTTGGCTAAGCTATTACCATACCTCGGCTGATCAAG